>JAPYYZ010003635.1:0-13614 GCA_030522705.1 Eretmocerus eremicus
GCATACGGACAGTTTGAAGAGCAAATTTCGAGCATCAAAGTTTTTGAGAAGAGTTTCAACATGTCGCTCCGCTTGATTGCCCTCACTTGACCAGCTCGGGCGGTATTTGATGGGCTGATGGTCTACGTTTCGTTTGATATCCGTCAACGACATCGCAGCTCGAGCTGCCACTCTGTCTCTCCGGCAGAATGCCCACTCTCCCAAAAGTTTGCACGAATCCCTCTCCGCGTCGGCTCTTTGGACGCAAGTTGCTCGATAATTGATTGCAGCGGTGCAACAGTGCGTTGTTTGTGCCTGTCACTAGTGAGCTTGACTCGGGAGGAGTATATTTCGTGCAAGGTGCTCGTCGATGTCTAAATTCAATTTTTTATGATCATCCCAGTGTGGCGCTTGAATTTTGATTGCATGCGGTTAGTGCTTGGACATCTTTTTGCAGATGAGTTTGTTTATATGAGACAAAGTTCCTCGAAATCTCCTGATTCGTTGAAAAAAGTCGTATTTGTCAATCATGCCGTTTGTAAGACGTGCTCTTCCAGCAGCAATTAGTGAGGTTCGATTGAAAACCAGTGAGATCTGACTCGACTCCAGTTAATTATTCTTAGCGGAAATTATTCCTCCACCATATCAAGGAAGTTACAGGAATACACTAGTAATTGATTCTCTTATTCTTGCATGCATAACATTCTACAGACAACAGAGATTCCCCTGGGCGCGAATAATATCAGTTTCCTGAACACTCAGCCTGGAGGCTCAACAATTGCATACCACGTACAATACAATGTTTTAAGAGTTCAAGAATCAGAGTGCAAGCGAAAAGAAAGCGTAGGAGGAACAAAACAGTAAGAGTGTCAGAGTGGCGAGTCTCTGGCAAAGCTCAAACTCAGCCCGGACCGCTCGAATCTCACTCGAGGCAGTGACAAATGCACGAGCTGGTGGCGTCTGATGCTGCACAACTTCGCCACTATCGCGATTGCCGGAGGGCATCAGGAGCCTCTCTGGTCAGGAGTGACTGTAACTTACTTACATTCTCCTCCTATACGGTGGGTGGTGGCTCTCGCGCACCACCAATACGTTCATATCAGGTGGCTGATCCGTGCGTCGCGAGGCTATTAATCGTGACGCGCTCCCTCACAGTAGACCTCGATTAACTTGGCCAATTAGCAAAACATGGTCGCTTGAGGGTCTTCTTCACGACTGTGGAGTTTTTCTTGTGAGCGATGATTCGTATATAGCAGCAATGACAATGCAAAGGTTGAGAAGGTTTTGACGCTACTCATGTAGAGGAGTTGCTGTGGGTCAACGGCAAATCTCATGTCTGGGTTGAGCTATCATTGGTAGCTTATGAACTGTCAGAATTAACTATCTTCAAAATTGAATCTACGCACGTCTTTGGGTTGGTTGAATCTTTTGATTCCTGGGTTGAGGATATATGAGGTGTAGTCTCAGTGTAAGATTCCTGAGGACAATACAATGAATTGCACGCTCGATGTCGATGAAAAGCATAATCGAGAGCGCAACCAGTCCCAGTACAAAGATGCAGACCGAACTGGAGGATAAGTAAATGATTCCGCCGAAAGTAGAATTTTCTGTGCCTGAGGTTCTCGCAAGTCTTCGTGACATGCAGTCATTGCGGCTTAAGTTTTGTAGGATGTATTTTATTAGTACCCAACTTTGTAGTTGGTTTTTGAGTGATTTTTAATGCCTCTGTTTTTCATATTGAGGGATTGCGAGTTGAGATGTCAATTCCGTCCCCTGTCCAGAACACAATCTTTCCCACAAAAACTAGTATGCCACGTGATCAACACCGGTTCCTCACGTATTCAAAATTGTATCATAATGGAGCAGCTATTCCATTATTTCACAAATCCAAATCTGAAACCCAGCTTGGAAGCGTAGTTGTGTGAACACAGGAAGACAACATTTTGTTCAGAGATTTGCATCAAAACTGCTGGTACAGCATCAATAACGGCGTCAAACGTTCCAATCGTCATTATAGCTCTTTATACTGGCCAAGCTATCATCAAAAGATCTCAAAGGCTTGAAAAAATGCGCTAGTCCGGTTTTAGAATCACACCTGTGCATCAGCGGGCTATCTGAGAGGGTTGTAAAACTTGTGTACATAATTTTTAGTCAATACCGCACCCATTCCTGCTGCGCCACTCCCTTGTAAATTCTATCGTTTAGTAAAACCCATTTCTCCATAGTATTTATTCATTTATCCATTTATCTATTTATTCATTTGAAAATATACGCGCCACTTTGCCCTTATATAATATTATCGACCAAATTGCTTGACACATGGTGGTGTAAAACTCAGAAAAAATAGAGCCACAAGTCAAGCAAACGCAAATAAATATAAACATTCCATTTCAACCAACAGAAAATGAAATATCTCATTCAAATCTCATTTCGAATGGATGTTTTATATTGACCCAGCCGCTTATATCTAGCATAATCTGGCAAGAAATTCCGAAGTCTCTTTAATCTTCCAATCTTACACTGCACGAATTAAAATGTTTGTTCCAAATGGAAATGATTTCAACCAGTGGCCTACTGTTACGTAGAGGGTAATTGATTGATCTTGAATCAAAACTGGATTGAGTCACAACATCATCTAAAAGGTTGTGAACAATTTTGTAAGCTAAGATATAGTCTTGGTACCGAAACAGTGACTCGGTAGGGACAATAGAGACTAGACTACTTTCTTGGAACACTGATGAATAATCATGATCGTAATACTGCATTGGGTTACTCGTTTTGAAGGCTAGGAATCTCATCACCTTGCGATGTGCTGTTTCTAATTTGTCCGGTTGACATTTTTCATGTGGTGGCCAAATTTGACAGCCTTAGAGGAAAGATTACATAACAATACCTTTGTATAAATTCGCGATGCACCTTAAAATTGTGAATTTTTGCGTGAATCTTTTCTGCACGCCAATTAATTTGCAACATTCTCCCACTACAAAGTCAATAAGACGCTTCAAATTAAGTTTAGAATCAAAATGAATGCCCAAGTCTTTAATAACGAAGACCCTATCAAGTGAAATATCTTAAATTCTATAATCAAATTGTAGAAATCTATTAATTCTATGAAATGGAATAGTATTACACCTTTCTGCGTTCAATTTGAGTCCATCATCCACACACCAACGAGTGATGACTTCGAAATCTTCCTGAAGTTTAATTGCATCTGCTTCGGATTTCACAATAGAAAATTACTTCAAATCATCAGCGTATAAAAAAAATTTACTGTACTTTATAACTAAGGGCAGGTCATTCATATATATACTGAATGATAGGGGACCTGAATGGAACACCAGAAGCATTTTGTATGGGATCAGATAGCGCTTCATTGATTAAGACTCGTTGGGTTCGTCCTGTGAGATTGAATTTGATTCAAGTCAATAAAGTCCCTTGAATACCAAAGTTTCATAATTTAGCTACCAATCGAGTATGATTTACGGTGTCGAATACTTTAGAAAAGTCCGTGTATACTGCATCAATTCGAAGGTTCTCATTCAACGCTCTTGAAAGAAAATTTTCAAAAATGATCAGATTGGTTAGCATGGAGCGTTTCCTTATAAATCCATGTTGTTTCTGAAAGAATTTACAGGTCAAGAATCCAGTGAGGTGTGAAGTAATAATCGAATCAAATAACTTACAACCTGTCTTAGTCACTGGTCTATAGTTTTAAATATCATTTACTATCCCATTTTCATAAATTAGCTCTTCAAAAGAACATTTCCATTGAGTAAGAAATGTACCAGGTGATAAGGTCTTATTGAAGGTTGTTGAGATCGGCTTTTTGAGTTCATTTAGACATTTTCTCAGAAAGAATGGTAGGAACAATTTGAAGTTAGAGCTTAAACTATCCTTGATCTTATTCGCCTCTAATTGAAAATGGTGGGAGATAACAAATTCTGATAAAGTATCATCGGGGGAATTAAATTCAACATCAGGTAACGTATCATCAGTAAAGACTGATCCGAAAAATTCAGCAAACAAATTGGCCGATTCTGTGTCAGACTTCGATTGTTCACTGCCCAAGGAAAATTTAGTTATTTTCTAAGATGATGAAAAAAGTCCTGTTCTAACCTATCAATATATAGCTTGTGCTTAATTCTGGATGAACAAATGCACTCAGCACGCAGTCTTTCAAATGTAATATAGTCTCTATCCAGGTTCGATAGCTTTCATTCAATATGAGCACCTCTTCGATCACACACTTTGTCCTTCAATTCTAGACCATACCAAGGTGGAAAATCATAGTTCTTAACTCTTGTTACCGAAACGAACTTCTCAATAATTTTCTTGATATGACTGTTGAATATTTCCAGCATAGAGTCAGCATCACAATCTTCAAACATCTCTGACCAATTTATTCCGTTCATTGCATGTTTTATACCATGATAGTTCGCTTTCCTAAAATTGCGTCTGTAACTTGTGTCCTCCGCTATGACTTCTATCGGTTTAGTAATATTCCAAAGTGAAGGAGAGTGATGTGCGTCTGGTTTTATGATCCATTCATGAAAATCAACTTCTTCAACTATACTGGATGGTGCAAAAAGAAGGTCCAATGAATAGTTCTTAGGAGCATGGTTGTGCATGTATTGAACCAAGTTTAATTGTGCTAGCGATGAGCTAAGTATGCTTGCCCACGTTGATGTATGGTCAGTTGCCTTATCAGAAGATATAATTTGAAGGGAGTTACATTGCCAATTCATGTGTGGTGGGTTAAAATATCCAACTAGAGTAACTTCATGATTCATGAGATGGGTTGATATATCAAATGAGCAAATTTTTAGCAAATTCCTTAGCAAATTTCTGGAAATGAGAGATTGAAGTGACAGGTTTGAAATATACAATTATTATGATATACTCTACAGCACCACCTATCTCAACGGCTGAATATTCACCACACTCACATTCTTGCAGTATCAGTCTTGGCCTTATATGATTTTTGATTGCAATAAAAACACCCCACCACGAGTAGGCGTATCTGCTCTGAATATATCAAATCCCTCAAGATGAGTAGTAGTATTACTGTTTAGCCATGATTCAGTGATACAAACTATATCAGGAATGATAGACATTTGGAATAGATTAAATTCAAACTCATCAAATTTTCCTGGAATGAGCATTCTGATAATAAAGAGTGAAACTTGAAAATATTGGTGGTGCAGCTCCAGTGTGAACTGGATTCTTTCTTAGTTGAGAAAATACAGAGTATTGGCGGGATTCCTGCGTCTTCTAGATCTGTCAACCAGGTGAGGTACATCATAGAAATGTTTGATCACCAATGGGTCCTAAGGATAGGCAGTGTTATGAGTATCTCTAGCAGTACGTAATTGTTCATCCAGACCTTGCTGCAACTTGGTTTCATCAGTGCTAAGGTAAATTTTATCTGGTGAATTAGAAGCTCTAGAAATAGTAGTGAACATTTCATCTCTAGATTTTTGAGTAGCACAGTTAGGACTTATTCTATCAGCATTAGGGTTGCCAATCCTCTTCACTTCTAAATCAGGAATATCAATATTACCTATACCAGCCAAAAGCTGGCAGTCATTCCATAAGCAAAACTTCGAAGTTTCGCTTGGCATAAGCGAAACTTATTTCATACATGACTAATAAAGATAGTTCCATCATAGTAGAATTGTTGGTGCAACTCATCTGCTCGATTCTTGAATGAATATCTAAAATTTGTCCTTCGGAACTCCACCTGAACCTAGTGCTTGAATCTCAGCCGAACGATTATTAATTGCCTCATTGGTATTCTCGTTTATGGATGCAGCGTAGGATGCTGATTCTTGCTTGATGAACAGCTTCATATCATTTAGAGGTGAGCAAGATTGTTGTGTCTCACAGTCCATCTTGTTGTTCTCTTGATGTTGAATAATAATAGATGATAGCACTGTGAATGTATTCATAGTTTGGAGAGAAGTGTTCAGCTCCATCACCCTCATCCCACAGCTGTGATATGTAATAGATGTTATGTTACCAACATCACCCAACACTACAGCACAATTTGCGCCTCTAGAACACTTTTGATATTCGGCAGCACAGATGATATATGGGAGTCTAAGACCAGTGTTAGTTCTGTAATTTGGCCATCTGCACGGGTGTGGAGCCATGGTTTACACGTGTGAACAACACAACACGTGGAAAAAGTGAGCTTAATTCTTTTTCTTATAAAATTGGCAGGAACCACTTGGCGTAGCCAGTTGATTCTCACTACAGTTTGATGAGACAACGCTTTAGAGTGAATACTAGTATTCACACATTTTGAGCGATGATTGATTAACTTGTTAATACTATTACACCCGTGGACATTTTTTACCCGAAAAATCCCATTTTTGGAATCCCACTCAGCGGAATCTCTCATATCGTGGTTGTCGAGCGGAAAACGCGGTTATGAACTCATTGGACTTGGTCTCACGAATATGCGAGTGCAGGAGCTGTCTAACTTGCCGTGTCGGATAACCTTGATCAGCTGCTGATCTATCAGATTAATCATATACATTCAAGTTTGACAGGAATAGGGTCAGGCAATACAGATAACATCATCTCTCCCTAATGCACCGAGGTCGACTACTCGAGTAACAATGGTTTCATGTGGGCCACATGAATGAATATAGGAGCTACATGTGCCCGACATGTAGCAACACATATGGAAAATGACACAAATCCACACTCCAACCACGTGTAATATGAGAATGAGAAATGTGTGGTTGAAGTGTGGGGCCAAAGTGGTGTGATTGCGATGTAGATTACATGCTGTTGATGGAAAATGTGATGTTATTCTGCATGTAATACACATTTTGAGATTTGAAACTTCATTCGCCAAGAGTATGGCATTCGCATAACATTCTCATTAGAACATGAGAAAGTTTTCTAATGCAAATAAAGTAGATTTAACTTGAGAGGTTATCATCGACTCTCTGATCGGCTGCGACGAGAAGACTTGTGATGAGACAACTGGCGATGATGACGATGAGAGGACTCGTTATCACGGCGATATTTTTTGAAGTCATGTCTTTCCTTTGACCGCAATCGCTGGCGTTTCCTGGATTCTCGCTTCTCTATAGGCATTTGAAGATCTTTTTTTTGGGTCGATTGATGAAAATGCGTGGGTGCACTGGACTATCCTTAATAGCCAAAATAAACGAGGATAGTTCAGCGCACCCACGCATTTTCATCAATCGACCCAAAAATTATCGATCCGCCTGGACACACAATGAATTCAAATTATAAATTCAAAGGTCCTCAATCTTCCCCCGGGTTGATTTTCGCTCTCCATTACTCGTTTCTCCGCTGTTCAGAGTCTTGGGAATAATTTTGAGGAATATTTCGGCTGGATTTTGTTTCTAGCTTCATACTTTTATTGTGATTAGTGGATGGTATTGATCCACTCTCTGATACAATTGGGAAGAAAACTCGTTTCGTCGGCGGCCATATTGGCTCATTTGATTAACATGTAGTTCGTTCAAGGTTCGGCCATCTTGGCTCGCCACTGCCATCTAGTTTAACACGGGGCACACACGGAGTTTTCTTCCCAATTGAAAACGTCCGCTTAGGTGGCTTGTTCTCGACACTTACTTCAGATGCATGCAGCTCACCTTGAGCAGCAGTTGTCAACCGTTGACGTATTGGGGATGGATGTACATCATCGTCATCGTCTTAATCTTTTCCATTGTCACGAATTGCTTCCTCTGTTTGCGATTCTCTCTCGAGATTATAATGAACTCTAGAATCATCAGACTCGACATCGCATGTATGATCTCTTGTGGCTCTCATCTTGTTCTTCTCCAACCCCTCGTTAACAGCATTATTTCCTTCTCCAACTTTTCCCCCTGTCTCCATTTTTCCCGATTCCTTTACCTTTTTCGGCTTTCTTTTCTGTCTTTATCGCAAAGAATTGAGGTATTGTTGAGTCTTGAGTTTATATTTTGGCGTCGTAATGTTTCCGACGTACTCTGGAAGAGATGGAACGGAGTGTCAATATTAGTCACTTCATTTAGAATTCATGAAAAGCTGATCTATCAATCGAATGGCGCAAGCACCATGAGTGTTTTGGATGTCTGAAGATTCTGGAAAATATAATCTATAGATCATATATGTACTAGTGAATTGAAAAACTGGGATTGAACTTTTGAAATTGAAAAATAGATGCTGTTGAAGATACGTTCAACAGCAACAAGTACCTTCCCTGGAACTGATGTAAATTCATCATCCTTGCCACGGCCAGTAAAGGTCATTCTGACGAGTCGATCGTCTCCGACAATCACCTTCAAAAGTTTGCGTAGTATATCTCTAGGTTTTATCTTATTTTTCTTGTCTGCCAGAAATTCGTCAGCAGCTTGGATGTACACTCTCAAACCGGGAATCAGTTCAACCTCAATCGCAAAAGATACGATCAATCAGATCCGATTTCACGATCAAATAAGGTATACATATAGAGTGAGATTCCAAAGCTTCTACTCATGTGTAGCACTTTGATAGATTGATGTAAATGTAATAGTATTGGCGTAATTAACGGTCTGTGAATAACTTGGAGGCACATACAATAATATAATCAACTAAATATATTCTGAGGTATGACTATGTATAAGGAGGGCTGACTCCAAACTGCTCCCAATCGGCAAGCATCGCGGCAACAAGCTCACATGCACACGTTTACATACTATATTTCCGGGCGGTGCCCCATACTACGCTCACTCACTCAGCATTCAGCTATGCGCGCCATTCAATTTACTCCACACTGTATCCTTTTTGGGCTCATAAACGAGAATTTGACAACTTTTGAATTCTTCTACGTCACCTGTAATCTAGGGTAGAGAGTAATTGATCTTCGTCAAGGAGCTGATCAATTATATGATCACGAAACTCTTTGAGGTAGGTTGCTCCCATGTAACTGACTTGAGCTCTTTGATGAACAGAATTCTCTTTCAGTCTCAGGCATCATTTGGACTGACTGAAATTAGATTCAAAGAATCATTAAAAATGTTTCGTGTGAGTAAAGACTCCACAAACGAAAAGGGCGAATTCCAGAGACACCTGCCTTATGTGCGCGATTTTCTTGCCTTAATTTGAAGTTTTCGGCGATACCTATGGAAAATTCTGTGCATCCTTCCGGAACTGTAATTAAACCGAGTATTCGTGAAGCGAGGTTTTTCACTCATCATCATTGAATAGAGTAAGTGATGTTCTTGGATATAGTGAGGAGATAGATATTTCTCAAGGCTCGATTATCTTCTTGGTCGGCTTGATGAAGAGTCGTTGAATAATCACACAATAGCGTGTCGATTCATGGGATCCAAAATCTAACCTTTGATCTAAGGATGGCATATGGGACATTCCATATTCTGCTCATTTATTATGCCACCTGTTACGATACAGGTACCGTCTAAGCTGTTTCTTCTTTCATGATACAATGCCGAGTCACTACTGCTCTGATTTGTTCCTTTTTTTGCGTCTACGGGATTCACATCCGAGACCTCATCACTTTGGTCGGCATTTCCTTCAATCTTCGACGTGAAAATGTCTGCTGCGTCGAGCCATTCCAACAATTCTACTCGCAATTGTAACCATCGCTTATCATCTACAAGAATAACGGATAAAGGAATCGGTTTCTGTTAGAATTATAGTTAATGTTCACTTTGCCCATTTATATTGAAAGCTCGGAGATTGATAGAGATGAAAATATCGGAGGAATATGCACGGGAACTCATTCTAGGACCTTCACTGTCTGGTTCAAAATCGTGCAACATGTATCGTTACAAAATTTAGTTTCTCATCTCCTGGAAAAGCTCGAGCAATTTCCGAGAGTGTCAAAGATTATCTGTCCTAGACGTATTTCATGCCCATTGGATGTCTTTAGTTGGCGGACGCATTCCATCCAGCACGATTACGATCATTTGTGTCCTGGAACGGCAACGTATGGAGTCTACTCCTCGATGAAAAGCTCAAATTTTACGAATGATGTCACATTAAACTCATCCCTTTTGAAGGCCGTAAGAGGAATAAAAGCATCCTTTGATTTATCGTGTCTGACCAAACGTACGTTATACTACCCATTACGATGGTTTCCGATCTTTGTATTACAGATTCGGCTGATACTGTGGAGATGATTCTTTTTGCACACCAGGAGATAGTACCTGAAGTCACGAAACTCGATATCTGAGTAGTTTCGAGCTATAGTCTATGAAACTATCATTTGAGTGTTCCATCATATATACAAGGAGGTACCCCGTGCTCGCTCTCTAGCCCGAAAAAAATGAAGAACAAATAAATACATCTCTGAGTTACTCCATACTAGGAATTCGATAAGCGCGCGAGCGTGTTGATCTTTCTGATATAAAGAGAGATAAATATGGGATCACAGATTGCAAGGAGTCCCTTCGCGACCGCAACCAGTATAGCTCTGATGCTTGCGCAATTACATCAGCAGCCAGGTGACTTGACATCCTGACGCCGGATGGCTACCTGTTTGCCGACATAACAGAAGTCAGAGTTCATGTATAACCGACGACGGCATTGAAGTGATCAGCCTGCTCCACGAAGTAGACTCAGGCGCCTCTTCTTGACCTAGGAGCTCGAAATCCAATGAACGGTTTCACCTGAGTTGATATAGACCCAGAGTGGCACTGATCAGAGTACCTCTGGAATGCTGCATCGGGAGGCTTCTAATTCTGACTGCAATCTCGTGATCGTAACTTGCGGGGTACTATCAAAATGCTCAATCCCACCTCACGTCTGGATTGATCTTGTTCACTAACCTTCACATACCTCTGGATACATTATCGAATAATCTCTCAACTATAATGGATTTCTGAGTCCAAAGAGTATAATCCCTCTTCTTTCATCGCTGCGGGTATCTTCTTTTTCTGAGTTAACTGAAATCTTGATCGGTTGCACTTCGTAACTAGCCTTCTTCTCCTGGGTGGTTAGTTTCTTGTCACTCATGTTCGTCCAGATCTGCATCTTGAGGAGTTGGTTAGGTATCCATTTGTTCAGCTTAAATTCCTAGACTTTACATGCCCAATCTTGCTACGGACGTAAAAATATCTCTCCTAGCTTTCTTCTTACAGTTTTCAAAGCTGGAATAGTGGATTTGCTCTGAGCGATAGTGCATGATCCACATTACTACATCAATTCATACCACTCAACCTCTCGAATAATGGGTTAAGGTTGAGATAGTTGATCCCGGAAAATTGATAGGATCTCGATAATTTCTAAACTTGAATAGTAGAACATCGCAGGTCATGTGAGCTTTGATTTTTTCTCGTGAGCCCAAGTATATCACACTTTAGCATACTATGAGTGCAAAACATGCATGAAGGCATATCAAGATTGTGAAAGCATACCACACTTTAATAATTTTGCGTTGAAAAATACAACACTTGAAAAGTTTTGTGTTAAAGCTTACCATACTTTAACACTTTCGTATGCCACGCTTCAATACTTTTGTGAATGCAGTACTCAGGGCTCTTGATATTCGAGAAAAACCTCTACATTGGATTACAATCAGAGGATTTTGTATACAAGTTTTCCATTGGAACGTGTGATCTCCTCCATTGAGATCTTTCACATCTCATAGATCACCGAAGTTGGGATTCTGGGGGGAAGCTGAACTATTCTGTATGATGTGTATCATTGGGATTCTGGGGGGAAGCTGAACTATTCTGTATGATGTGTATCATTCACAAGTGGAGACGTCAATACTTACACGAGTCTGCCTCCTGGTATTAGGTTCATTGCGAGATTCCCAAACTTCCCCAGTTCAAAAGAGGGTCAAAGCCTGGAAAGAGAGCGATCCTATGATCTCTAACGTGAAATTTATGAATATTGGTGAAAAAATCTCGTATTGTGGATACGCGCGATACTTTTCAACTGTTTTCTGTAGTGTGATGTGATCGTAGGCCTCTCACGTCTTCAAACTCGTATCGGGAGCTCCCGCGTAACCTAATTTACTCCAATGAGGGCAGCAATCAACATATGTACAGCTCGAGAATTCCAATCAAGTAGAAGTCGGAGGAAACAGTATAGTCTTCTCACCTGAGGCCTTATTCCAGCTTTCATTCCGGGCACGGTCCATGCACGGTGACGCTCGATCCGTACGTTTATCATCACATGCTAGCTAAAGCTGAACTCCGGTCTTCGGGCACAGAGAGGAAGGTAATGCCAGACACACATCTAACTGATTTGATGACATCCTCAATGCCGGACGGATAGCAGCTCAATTGCTGATCGAGGAATATCTACGCACTTGAGGAACATCGATTGACGATATTCATTACCTACAGACCTAGTATTTCTCGACAAGGAAAGGAGGAAATAAGTCATGTCTCAAAGCGGCAACAGAATCAAAATGATTCTTTCTTTCTGAGTGATGAGCGCAAAATCACTCTGACGCTGACATTTTCCAATAGCGGGAATTTTTCGATACCAGTTTCTACGCGAAGGCAGAAGCGCGCACTCACGATTATTGATCACGGTTTATGAATTTCCCAAAATTGAAACGCGTCAAATTTTTTGACAGCCATTCAAAGGAGTATTTGAATCCATGAAATGCTCAAACAGGAGAATTTATGAGTACCATGACGGACCAGTTCCATCACGACGTTCGTTCTATTGAGTTTACCGGGGGTCGTTTTTCCGCTCAGTCGCATCACGCCTCACGCAGCTCACGTAAGTCCTCCGAGGCATCTGAAGATGCTAATCTGTCCGACGGTAACGAGATTCATTCCCTCTTTGATTCGAAAACTTTTCCCGTCTGCGAATCTTTTTCTCCGACTCTCGATGCGGAGTCTTGATAGAGACTTTTTTACAAAATTGTCGTTGGGGACACATTGCAGGTATAGAGATGGGCGTTATGCAGGCGATTGCGAGTCGAATCGACGAGAATTTCAACTGCGATTGGAATTTCGAGTGGCATCGGACTCTCGACCCAAGAGGGCATTTTTTCTATGGGGATTCATTCTTAATACGTGGGGTAGAGTTAATTTGCTAGAAATCGCTGTCGCTTGATGTCATTCCTTTCGTGCAATCACATTCATCACTCGACTGTAAAATTACATGTTACCGCAGCTGAGTACAAAAGTCTTGATTTGAGGTGATTCATCATTAGTCGAGGATTCGTGAGCTATAACGATAACTACAGTACAGAATTGATGAGCTAGTTACTTTTGGCAACATCAATTGTTTCAATGAATTTGCAATTTGTTCCATTCCTAGTTTTTGAAAGTCACTCCGTTTTTCTCCCCATCCACAGCAATGCAACTAATTACTTCTAAATGATTCTTTGTACCGTGGAGAATCTCACCGACCTATTCACTTGAAAAACCTGCTCTCGTTTCATTAGAAAGATCTTCGGAAAAACCGTGAGATTATACGGAAAAGAGAGAGGCTTGGCGAACTCATTCACCCGCGTAGATGCACGGCATGGATCCTGAATGGAATGATGAGGGCTAACTGTCAGAATCACGTAATAACGAGCATAAGCTTATCAAAGCAGCGTGAACAATGAAGACAATATTACTCGTGCAAGGTATTCATCCAAAATCAATCAATGAATCAATGTAATTCTCGAGCCCATTTCCTCCTTCGAAACGATGA
>JAPYYZ010003636.1:0-11415 GCA_030522705.1 Eretmocerus eremicus
AGACGTATCGCCGTTCGCGCGCGTAAACCCGCAGTCTTACGGCCGGAGTCCGATAAAATAAATGATTGTGCATGGTAATCCATTTACCACGTCACAAAGGATGACGATCATAGCCCTCAACTCATAGAGTTCACGTCATCCCTCCCCGAAATACGTTTGTCTCCTCTATCGCTAACTTTTCCACCAATGGATGACGTTGATTTCATCCTATTATAATTGGGGATGCTAAATATCTCAATTTTGGATTCCGCAGATATCTTGCTCCGCCATAAGAATGAGGAGAAAATATTAATCAGGCTCGTTAGTGACTCGTGAGTCAATAATGTGACCATAAACAATATCATCTTTCCAGCTTTTCATTGTGCCGGATCGTCGTTGAAAATTCAAATGATGACTTTGAAAGTGGTTTACAACTGACCCCTCGCCTACGAAATATCCGGGAGGATGAATTATACCTTATTATGAATTATACTATTCAATAAACTGCCTGACTCGGATGATCAGTTCCTCTCCAATCAGACGGAAAGAGACCCATGCCCCTGTTTCCTCGCTTACAATATTCAGATGTACCTCATGTATAACCTGATTTCATGCATTCATCATGATCTCGACAATCGCTGGAAACATCAAAGCGAGATCGGCGAGGTGGAGATCAAACGAAGAAAAGCGTCAAGATAATCGTATAATCTCGAGCAGCTGCGGAACAATTTCACAGGACAATTCAACGAGGGACATTCTTTTATTCGATGAAATGATCATCAGATAGTAAATGTATTACTCTCATCGATAAATTTCATCCCTCATAGAGTATATCGTGTTGCTTCTCTTGACTCAGTGGCACCATACATCATTTTTCATCCGTTAAAGAAATTCAGCGCTGAAAGTATAGCTTCTCGGAATCGCTGCAGTACAGTTACAGTGCCGAGAATTCGCGAAAATTCGTATAACATGAAAGCTCCACAAAATCACAATAACTCTCACATTGATTCCCACTCCCAACGCTCGAATTGGAACAAGTCTCAGATTTTTTGAATTCGCTGATTTGTCTCCCACAGTATAAATGTTCAGGTCCAACTCGTGGACAGATTCGTACCGCATATTCCCAAGTTATCCACGAATTCCGACAAGCCTAGGCAAAAATTCTGCCAGACATTCTCACGATTCCTGTCTTCAACATTCCTTCGGACATTTTTTAGGAGCTTTCAAAATATCTCAATGCAATATTGCACAACCTTCTGCCTTGCACACTTTCATGAACCGTGTGATTCGAAATTTTATTCTCATACACAGAAAAACAATACTCCGTGTAAATATATAGAAAAATATCTGAATGCAAATTCCTGACTATTCCAGTGGATGTCCCATGATCAGCCACGGAATATTCCGTTTGATGTGACAAAATCATCTGCTGGTATCGTTACTGAGGTACCTGGAGGAGTTTTATTCCTAGAATTCCGGAATTCCTCCACTAGAACACTTTATGTTCCCAAATACTCCGGACGATTGCAGCAAAATAACAATTTGCAGAATCGAAAGATTGTCTAACCACTACGCGTCCCATTGATACGACGATTTCTCCTAAATTATATTGAAAACTTCAACTAGAGGTGGAATTCTTTGACCCACATTTTTTAGAGATCAAACATTTTCTCTCGCGACCCCAGGAATACTTAATGGGAATCAATGGTATTTAGTTCGTGAATCGGCATTGGAGGACTAATTTTCATATCTCGTTATAACCTCAAATTTGAGGCCGAATTGTAATGAAATATCGATCACAATTTGATCGTCGAGATGTTACCTAATGAAGAAATGCATCTGACTGTCATCGTGGAAAATATCGCCTGGACCCAGGATCAAACTGGGAACCTTCTCAGTGCCGGTGAGATCCAGGCAATTTTTTTCACGATGTCAATCAGATGCATTTTTTCGTTAAGTCACATCTCGACGATCAAATTGTGATCGATATTTCATCACAAATTGGCCTCAAATTTGGGGTTGATAACGGAATACAAAAATTAGTCCTCCATTGCCGATTCACGAATTGAATACCATTGATTCACAGGAGAGGACGATTCAAGCTCAAAAAGTGTAGCCTGGACTCAATGGGAATATCTGCAGAATATTATTCAATGAATTCTTAGCTACTACAACTTTCGGATATCAAAATTGCACTGTACTCTCACCGCTAGAGGTTTCAAGATTTCTTGAAATTTACATTCACATTCTTCAAGAATGTACTATAAATCCACCCTGCTGCACCGTAGCAATACATTCTCAAAGTCAGATCACTCGGCATGCCGGAATTTTCACTCCGGAAACTGATTTTCATACGTCAATATCTGTCGAATCATGTTACTTTCAGCAAGTAATGCTCATTTTGAGGAGAGCGATTAGGCTAGGATACGTTAGCTCAATCTTCGAGTTCTTACACACTAAACTATATCTATTTTGAATGATTGAATTAATTTTTTTGGCCTTTGCGAGTCGAAGTGAATTGGCTATAGCTACTTTGATCCTTATCCCATCATTCCACAATACTGGCCGTAATAATTACAACAAATGATGATCTTCGTAAATATCAACGTACCTCTACCAAGTCGTACAAAAAGAGGGGTTATAAGTCTCTATTGTGTTGGATACACAAACTTTTTGAGAGTAAGGGCTTACATCTGCCCAATGTACAATGAACATTTACATGTAAAATCATTCGTCATATGACATTCCACATGAAATTCAAGATAATGAGCTGAAAATGAACGGAAATCGAGTACTCACAGAGCAAGTTATCACATCACTCACTCACATTTCACATTCAGATTCATGGACACGCTCATACTGACTCTCAAGTCTCTTCTCATAATAGCGACACATCTGGATTCCGGCATGAATGCGATCTGACTTCAATAATCCATTTCTCCAGTAGGATCCACAATCCCCTCCACCGATCGAGTATTTCTCCCATTTTACTCACCCCCCAGCAAACAACATAATTGCTGCAATCTCGAATGGCATCCAGTTCTCATCCGGCTCACATTTCTCGCGGAGGAGGTACTTCAATTCATCCTTGCGCACGACCTGAGTTGGCCAAAGCACACCCCACTCATTTCCTGCAACCTCAAAGATTTAATTTTCTGGAACAACCTCCACGATATAATAATACCTCCCCATATCTAACCAATTTTGTCTTCCGTCCCACTGAATCACGTCCAAGGAGCGTCCAATGCCCTGCGTGGTCTTCGCGGGAAGCTTTGCAGCGTATTATAGTACAACTCTCAGAATGGCCGTGGCCCTCGGCTCATGCCGGCCCCTTCGGACGATTTTCTTTCAATTCTAGCCAATGGGGATCGATTCCCTCACTCACGCATAGCTTCCCCTTATTGGTGCTGCCCTCATCTCTACCATACTGCTACCGCGCAGGTGCTGCACGCTCCATCACATACATACGGCAGCTTGTAGCGATATCGCGCATCGCGCCTCCGGGGAATGCGCCAGCGCCTCCGAAAAATGCGCGCAGCGCCTCCGCGCCGAGCGGTGGGGAGCTCAGCGCGGCGAAAGCTAGATACCCTTGAACGTAATTTTTACTGTCTTGATCATTGTTTTCGATAGAGCTGCAATTGCCCCAAGTGTGTTGATCAAATTTACAATTAGTATAATCTGTCAATTGGAGATAATCGACTCTCGAGGTGTATTGGGTTCGGAGCCAATAGCTCGTCGAGTATTGCACCTAGGATGACGTCTGTTAGCTCTAAATGAAGCTCTAAATTTGCTCTATCTGTATTATATATAAAAATATTAAAATGGTCAGTGACAATTAAGAAATTTAAAGGCAAAGTGTTTCCCACCCAGCGAGGTTAACTATCCCCTCATTCCAATGCAGCACAGGCTTACGAAGGTGTGTCTGCTTCAGCCTATGTTGATTGTGTGGCCTCCAAGCTGAGTTGAATCCCAAGTACCCCCAATGCCCATACTTATGTTGAATCAATCATAGTCTCCCAATATATGTCCCATTGCCCATCCCTAAATGACTTGAGGTTGCATGGGCTTGGGAAACGACAAGATTAGATGGCGAGGTGTGCAAGTAACGCAGGGGCTCATCATCTTCTTCCTTTTATTTTGTCTCATATTCCCCTCTGTTGAGTCAATATGACTCAACCCATTGGAGGTTCAACTTCACCACTCAATCAATTAACGCTGTTGAGCAGCAAGCACCCTTGCTGCTTATCGTCACCTTGGGTAAGTGAGGTTTTCGCTTTCTCCAGCTCATCAAGCCCTCCCCAAGGAGAAGGTAAGCGATGGTCAAAATTGATTTCAGTAATCTGCTCCACTTTGGGTACGAGCTTCCCATGACGAGCAATCTGTCTACAGGATTCAAAGGAATGCTAAGGAGGAATACAATATACCACAGAAAATCAAAAAGCAATCTCCATTCTCTAATATACTGTGTATCATACTATGTATTTCAGTTGTGAGCTTGTAGGCAGCTATAAAATCCTCTTCAAAGAGTATAACGATAAAAATGTTGAATAATGGCCTAGGAAGAGAAATGTATGTATCACACTTACAATCAATTGAATGAACAATTGTACTTGATCAAACTGAACTACTTCCATTTGTCAGCTAATATCAACAACTCATCAAACGACTCCAACTCTTTTCCTGCGAATGTATTCTTTATTACATTATTCAAACATCTGTAATTGGAAAATATTCTTCAAACAAAGCTCTGAAGTTCCTCATCTAAAGTATTGTGGAACGTATCTCATCTACTCTTTGTTTCAGTTTAAAATAAACATCAAATAAGTTAATTAAAATAATCAAAAAGGAGGGGAAGCATTCCAATTCACAATCAAAAATTAAGAGATGAACATGGTATACATTTTGGCTGATTTAAGATCAAAATATGTACATTCTTATATTTTTTCATACAAAGCATCTACAACCTAGTAGTCTGGCCTTCAATATTTTACAAACGGCTCCTTCAAGGAATATCATTTCTCACAAAATTTACACTATAATACTAACCTTGGCAATTTCACAAAATGATCCTAGCTTTACCTTCATTTATATAAAATGAAAAAATCTTGCTTGTCACAATTCCAACTTAGATCTAAATGATTGACAGTGTAAGTATTCTTCATAAAAACGACATTCCATCTCACACTGTCAAAATATTTGAAGCCTTGCCTTGCTGCTTATTAAACATCCTCATATTATTCTACATGCTCAATAGTATTGTTGATCAGCGTTCACAGGCTTTGAGAAAGCAAGAGCATGAGCACAAAGAAACATCAATGAGATTGAAATACACCAAAGTATAGTTTTACCTAGTCATCACTTGTGTAATCTGCCACATATGCACAGAGTTAGATAGAAATATTTCAACAGTGCTTGTGGATACAAACAAGGTTTGAGAGTATGAGGTATCAAAGAATCGAGACCCAGATTCTGATACGGTGTATGATGATTTTTTGACAAGTGAGATCTGGCTACTTATGCAACATAATTATTGTATTGTGAACTGTGCCAAGAATTATATTGGTGGAGGTTTCAAACATATATACGTGTCTTGCTATTAAATCATTTTGTTTAGAAAATATTTGAACACAATCAGTGAGTCAGTTATGTGTTACCTGAAATGTTCGATGATTCTTGGTAATAACGCTACAAGTTACATGAAGGAGAGTCTAATAACTTTCATCACCCGAACGCTCAGAAATTTATACAATGGAACGCAGTTATAACGAGCTTCAAGAGAGCGTTCAAAACTGCTAGTTATAGCTTATACGTTTGTTAAAACTTGAGTCAAGTGAAATTGAACCAGAAAAATAACTCTGCGAAAAAATGTTGGGAACAATTCGGAGTTATGGCGCCGACTCAAGATATTTTATCTTCTTATTCATTATAAACATTATGCTTATACAGATTTCACTGCACAAAAGTAGATAGAGAAAAAAACAAAAAAATTCACGTGCTCAACCTACTCCGTGAACTTCGCAAGAAGCTCTTGGGCTGTTACCCGCTGTCCCGGTGCGGGCCGCAACCCATCTTGTACAGCCGCACGAAATTTTGATGGTACACCGAATGTTCCCGGCACAATTCCCATTAAGAAGTTCATCGCGAGGTAACTTTCCAATTGTTCTGGGTCTTGCATCCCCCATATCGGAATTTTCGCAAATATTCCAACGACTGTACAACAAAGGGACCACACGTCTGACGCCTTTGAATTACGTTTTGAGCGCAAGAGTACCTCAGGAGCCATGTAATACAAGGTCCCCCTGCGTTCAATATCGTCATTTGTTTCGTCCATATTCTCATCCACAACCGATTCTTGACACAGTCCAAAATCGCACAACTTGCTATCCCTTGTCGTTGGGTTGAAAATTACATTTGCTGGCTTCAAGTCGTTATGCAGGATCTCGTTCGATGGGTCGTGCAGGTATGCGACGGCTTGGATCAATTCCCGTGATGTTTTCATTTCCTCCTCGGATGACAGCTTCATAGATTGCTTTACATCCGGTTCGAACAATATTTGTGCCAGGCTGAAACCTGGCACGTACTCGAGCACGATACGCAAGTTTTTCTCATAATCCTCCGTTAGTCCTACCACTTTCACAATGCTTGGATGGATAAGTTTGCTCAATAGTTTTGCCTCGTTGATAGTCATCTCGGTGGCATTTTTCAAATCTGGATTTATTTTCTTAACCGCAACGAAGTAACTGCCTACTTTGTAAAGCGCTGTAAAAGAAAATGAGCAGTCAACAATTACTGTCTTATCAAGCCGAACTTTCTTTCATCCATTCGTCCACCCGTGCGAATCCAGACACAAAAATAAAAATGGGGCATCGTGTTTATCTATCATTTCATTCAACTGTTGCCTGGGTCAAGAGCCTTTTTCTACCTCAAAGAACTGCCATCCGCGCCATTCCCCGTGACTCGAAATTGCGAGTATACACTTTCTGAGATGAAATAGAACGATTATTGTACCTCGGGGCGAATAAATAGATAAAGCATCTCAAAAAATGTTGAAGAACCTTGAAAGTGAGCCCAGATACACCCAGCTAGCATCAGCCTGGACATTGTCCATTGTTGAGCGTCCAAAACATGACCAAGTGCCTGAATAGTGTGAATCGTCGCACGAGCAATAAATGGTTGTATCCAATTCTCCACATTACCCGTGTAAAAATGAGTGGTACATGATCACGCGTGACCATTTACCACGAGCGGTACACGGTCACGCGTGATCGTGTACCAAAATTGGTGGTACTTGATCACGCATGATCATGGATGATCATACGTGGTCTTGCGTGATCACTCATAGTTACGATTAAAAGAATTTTGATGATTCTATGGAAATAAAACCTCTATAACAAGTTTTTTTACCCGACGCGACGTCGGCTCGCGGATGGCAGACCACGCGGGTAACTGTTTATCCGGATTTTGGAACTTGTGAAAGGCTCCTCCCTTCATTTAGGGCTTATTCTTCTGGATCGAAAAATAATTTGAAACAATTCGGACTTCATACTATCGACGCAATTCAGTCCAAATTTTGATAATGTGTACTCGAAATTCCCGTGAATATCAGGTTCGAACGACCTTGAAATGTTTTCCGCAGAATCGTTTTTTTGAAAAATGCATTTTAAACCTCAAAGTCGCATCGAAAATCGCCAGTGATGCTCCCAAAATATGTGAAAAACTCGGCTATGGACTTGTAAACTCCACAGGCTTATTCGCAATGCATTAAAATCGGAGTGGGCAAGAAATACAGCTTCAAGTTCAAGGAATTGATGGGTTTTGTAGCTCTGGAATCCACTCAAAATAAGAGTATCGCATCAGAATCCGCGTCCAATCACAATTTACGGGACATATTCTGAAAGTTTGGACTGGATTATGTATCGGTTATATGTTGCCCCAATTTTTTCAAAGCAATTATTTACGACTAAGAATGAGCCCGAAATAAAGGGAGATAAACCGTCCATTCGGGGTTTATTTGGATGATGATTTCTCGATTCCAAGAAGCCGATTTTTCGAAAAGAATTCAGACGGGAACTTTCCATCACTCTATTCGCTGTATCCAAAAGGCAAAACCATCGCTGAAAATTGTGCAATGCGAAAAAATTTTCGCAATATTTGAAAAAGTGCGAATTACCCATTTAAGCCCATCAAAGAATTTAATATCCGAACCAAGCGAGAAGATACGAAAGAATGGACAACCATAGGACCTTTAGAATTCCTCACTCGTGACACGCGTGATCACGCACGACCACGCCTGATCAGCTATAACAATTTATCGATGTGCAAACAAGAGCCTTCCCAAAGGTTCCTAAATGTAAACAAATAATTCCCGCGTGGCTTGCCATCTGCGAGGCGACGACGTACGGCCTGGAAAACACTCTTTAGAATGTTTCGCTCTCATAGAATCATTCAAATTTTGCTGCTCGTATTTACGTGTGATCACGCATGGTCACGCGTGATCGTGTACCACTTATTTCTACACGGGTGTGGAGCAAATCGCGATTGGACTCTGTATTTGGAGATTCAGAATGATACATCATTGGGATTAGTATGAAATTCACAACGCTATCATCGACAATGATCCTCTTCATTTGCAAATGAGTTAGAAATCTTGGTCATCGCGAAACGTATTATCTGGACTGGACCACTAAGTTGAATCTCAAGTAATACTTAAACCCTCGAAAAATCTTATGCAAAATGGCATCCCAAGCCACTTTCTTGACCCAGTAACACATGGTCAAAATTTCCGCGACTCCTCTCTCCCTCCCTCTCGGACCATGACATGATTATCTAATGGCTCCTTACTCTCACAGTCTGATGCATTGTCCACAGTTACACAACAATCGATTTCAGGTTATTCAGTCAAGCGACCTCCTAATAACCCTGCATTTGCCTACCTTTTTGGACAAAACCGTATGCTCCCTCGCCGATAGTGTCTTTGGAAGCGAGGTCCTCTATTGGAATGGCGTGGAGCAGTGGAGATTCAACTGATATTATCTTCATCACCTCGAGATCCAATCTCGTACTCGGTACCCTCGGTGGCGTCATTCTCTTCGCCATGATTTCATCCGTGTTGCTGCATACGACTATTATTTCTTCGTTTGCCTGCTTTCCTGGGCTTTTCAACCTGTCTTCTATAATCTTCGACGGGTTACGGATTGAAGTGATTTCGATTGGGGGGATCCTTTTGATCTCCCCCTCCAGCAATGCCTGGAATCCTGGCCCCCACGACTTGTGTGCGACCTCCCCGGGAAGGGGTAAGATCGCTTTGTAATCAAACGACCAAATTTCATTTTCATTGATCTCAAGATCATCGTGAGTTTCCGTCGCATCTGCCACTCGTTCTGCGAGAGCATTTTTTGGTTCTGTGTTATTTGAATCAAACTGGAATCTATTATTGCCAAAGATATTCTTCTCATTTGGATTGTTTCTTGGTGTTTTCTGACTTTCTTTTGTTCTAGGAGAGTTATGCGGGATGTGTGGTTGATAAGGTCGACCGATTTCATTTCTCTTGGCAGTCAAGTTCTCCTTATCTTCACAGCGATTTGACCAATTTACTTGTCTTGCCCTCACAGGCGTCATGGACAATTCTATTTTTTCATGGATTTTGGCCACTGATTCAGATGGGTGATCATCATTCCGGGTGGACGCTACGAGACTCGTCGTTGACAGAATTTTAAAGCCCACTCGATGGCCGCCTGCCCCCTTTTCGTTGACATAATCGTAGAAGGCTTGTCTCATGTTGGTAGTCCAGAACCCTTTGATCACAGCCATGCCTCTCGTAGCCAATTCGATGGCTGATTTATCCAGTAACTTATTTTGGGTGCTCGAAGCCCTTGCTCTTATTCCTTTTACAGCCATCTTGATGAATCCAGTCACCGAATAATTGTCAGCTTCGTATGCAGTGAGGATTACATCATCTATCTTCATTTCAACATAATCCGCTCCGCCATGCTGGCGATGATACCACATCACCTCAAACGGTATATTCTTCTGGGGTGCCTTCATTCTAGTCAAATTGGAATTTTTATCACCGGTGCTCTGCAAACAAAAATTATATGAAATTGAACATTCCATATTGATTAATACTTGAAACTAGAGGGTCGACCTTGCGGATCACGAATTTGGCAAAAACTTTGGGAATCATCTTTTTTCGGTGATAAATGAGGATACCCCAGAGAGTTTATGCGAATAAGCCCTCTCTACCGAGATACAGCTATGGACATTGGCATTCCTCGTATACCCATATAAGTGACATTTCAATACAAGCTTATATGGGCAATGCTAATGTCCATGCCAGTATTTCAGAAGAGAGAGCCTATTCGCAAAAAACCTCTGGAATATCTTCATTTCTCACCGAAATAAGATAATTCCCAAAGTTTTGGTCAAATCCGTGATCCGCAAGGTTGACCCTCCACTTAGTAGATAATTACCATGGGTTGAATGATGACGGCTTTCCGATTTTCATCCAACTGTCCTCTCAACTCACGAGCTTTCCGCGTCGATTCATCCTCTACAGCTTTGCAATTTGACCTCGGGCCTGCAGTAACATTTCCTGTAAATTTTCGTTCTTAAACATTATTCCATTCGTTCACATTCAACATCTTTTGATCCAAACAATATAATCAACATGGATTACTAACGTGGAAAGAACACCCTGTATTGGGTCGACTGGTCCACCTTAAATCCATCGTCATTCATGGCGACACCAACCCACTTTCCCCCGACCAAGGCCTTCAACCCCGTGGCATGCTGGTCGATGTAATTGCGGATATTGCGCAATTTCACCCGGCCATTGACGGCCTGGACTGGGACTGGTTCTTCTCCGCCATCAGGATATCCGATCAATACTGTCTCCATATCTGTCATCCGACGATAAGAATACCTGTAACGGCATTGATAGAAGCACTCAGAGTCATTGATTGCATCGCCTAGAGGAGACTACATGAATCAGGCATAATTCTTCTGTCACAATTGGATGATCATGGCTTGTGTGAAAGAAAACTAGTTGGGCTCAAGTTGGGGATATGTTTTATTGAGCTAAACTTGTGCACACACTTGAGCAATGAGACAGATCCACACCTGAGTCAATGAGCTCTTGAGTGAGCTTGCACATTGATACAAAGTTTGGCAAAGTTGCGCCAAAATCAGGGTAAAGTGGGGCAGAAAATCTTGAGTCAAAAAGATTTGGATCGTTGCAAAATTGATCCGCAAGTTGGGAGAACTAGCGGAAAAGTTGGGTTTAGAAATCAAGGATAATTTTCGATATTATCCCAATATTGTGGAATCCGCTCTACTGGGAGTTAAGGTGGTTCACTCGGTTTTTTTCCTAACAATAGAAATCGCTGAAATTTTGCATACTGGAAGATTTCATGGATTTGAAGAACATATCAAAATTTC
>JAPYYZ010003637.1:0-11414 GCA_030522705.1 Eretmocerus eremicus
TCGGCCCCTCGAGCTGCTGGATTTTGCTTGAAACTCGGATAGGCCGCTGATTCTATCGATTGGACAATCTTTAGGCGTAATCCTTGACGATTGATTTCTATGACCCGACAAAAGAGGTGATTGCTGAGTACGTGTCTTACACATCGGAACAAAGGCTTAGAATTGATGTGAGATGAATTTGTATTTGTGGATAAATGAAATTAACGCTCGAGAGCAACTAAGCACTATCTAAATTCTTGAAGCTATGGAGAGTCCTATCTCAATTTTGAGAGAATAAAGAGCTCTATCTCATTCTTGAGAGAATATAAAGCCCTATCTCATTATTCAAAGAATAAAGAGGCCTATCTCAGAATTTTAATAATAAAGCCCTATCTCGAAAATTCGATGTGAGTAGCTGTGTTCCAAAATGTTCGAGGATAAGGATCATGTGGCTGAGAAAAACTTTCTTGTCATCTCTAAAGTATTTTCTCTGTTACATGACCCTTATTCTCATACATTTCAGGACACGACTTCTCCCACCAAATTCTTGAGATAATACCTTTTCATCAAAATTTTTGAGATAGAGATTTTTTACTCAAAATATTTGAGATAGGGTGTTTTTACCCAAAATGTTTGAAACAGGGTGTTTTTATTCAAAAATGTTGAGACAGGGCTTCTTTAACTGAATTCTGAGAGAGGACTTCTTATTCTCTCAAACGTGAAATAGGGCTCTTTATTTTCTTGGAAATCAGATAGGGCTTTTTATTCCCTCAAAAATGAGATGGGGCTTTTCATTCTCACAAAAGTGTGATGGGACTTTTTATTTTCTCAAGAATTAAGATATCGCTCTCTTGCTTTCGAGTATCGAAATCTTGCATTATTGGGAGTCCGGATCCACTGTCGTGTTTCAAATTTTACGAAACAACAGGTTTCGCGACCTGTAAATTAAAGATGATAGATCGCGACGATGCCTGCTAATCTAGATATCAGCAATTGGAATGTGTCTCTGTTGGACATCCCAGACAGAATCGTGAATGAGCTTCCGAATTCATTATTCAACAGCCGGGTTAAATTGTGCGAGAGACTCTCCAAAATATTCGCGATCACGCGATCGCTGAAGCGCGGCCTGAAAGAATTCAGCGAGCAAGAGGGAACAGACCGAATGAACTAGGCTCAAAGACTGTCAACAATATGGGAATCGTCGGTGGCTCAAAGGAGTTTCCAATACGAGGCGATCCGCAAAGCCGAGCTCCTATCCACGCGACGCCTCTCCGTATATAAGCTGAGAGATCAAGTTGAGCGCTCGCGTATACTGAATAGCGAGCCGGTTTCTCGCGGATCGCGAGCTATTAGGGCTAAGCGCCGCTGTTGCGCGAGACTTATCTCGCTGCTGTGCAACTCTTTTGTCTTGGCGCAGCCATACGTTGGAGGCGGCCTCCTCGCCTCGAATAATAATCATCGGCTCTCGAGCCGCGGGCAAAAACGTCTCCATTAATTCCACGACAATGAGATTTTTCGAGAGCTCGCGCGGCCGAGGCTTTGGATTTCGTTGTGGTCAAAACAATCGCTGCTCCGCTAGCCTTTTCTCTTCTCGAGCCAAGCTGCAAGCTCTTGTGGCCTGCTGCCCCAGTTGAGCCTTTCGCATTAATCCCCGTGCTGCGGCCTGATTGTTCTGGAAGCATTACTCTCTTAACGATCCGGCGAAAGGGATGGACGATTGTCGGCTCAAAATTTTGTCGGATTGAGGTCTCAGCCCAGATGGGATTTCAGGGGGATATCGATTACTCATCTCCTAGATGCAATCTGGCGTGATTTGTCGATAAGTAACTCATTTTGAGTTTTCATTTCAGTCTAGATACCCATGGGAATTCTTGTTTGCTTTAACTACGCTTTTATCATGCTTGCTATGCTCCATTATATTAAGAGTGTACTGAGAACCAACCTAGTAAGGACTGAATATTATTTTGGATCATTGTAAATTCCAATACACAGAGGCAAACTTGGATGTCATTTCTGAAAGTTTTGAGCCAACACAGACTTCAATTGAGAACTGGTCCAGACGTAGCTTCCACTCTGGTTTCGAACAATATCAATTGAAGGTTGAAATACTACTCATTTGGATTTGAAATTTGCTCGTGCTCGTGGTGGTTTGATTTATTATATTTAAAATTTGATGCATAATTTACGCAAGATTTCGCAAAGCATATTTCAACCGTGGATTTCAAGTACCAAGGGTGAGGGAAGACTCACAGATGAAGGGTTGTTTCCTTCAATAAGAGTGGACATGTAATTCCCAATAAAAGCCTAGATGGTAAGGTGCTCGCCCCGCAAGCAGGAGCTCGTGAGTTCAAAACTCACTTGGAGACTACTTTTTCATCTGCGATTCTCTTCCCAAAATATAACCTGCCAATTTCTGTGCAAATTTCACGGGACTCAGATGCTGTCTAGTCCACACAATAACATCTCCATTCCAAAATCGAAATATTACTGACTCTGTGAAAGATGATGGTGACGTATAGCATCATAACTCCGGATCAGAGGTAGAGTATAGAGTCGGAGAACACAATTATCACTGCAAACTTTTGTCTTCTCCAGTTATGTTCAATACTTCAAGAATAGAGTTCAGAATTAGAGGCTCAGAATTCCTGAAAATCAGTCTTTCTGACAGAGCCACATATGAGTAGAATTCACCAGCATAAGTCACGAATCTCAATGATTGTGGACCAGGTGATTAAAATAATACGGTTAAAGATTCGGGTAGGATATACGTTCCAGGGAGTGGAGAAAAATTTTTGGAGAGCCAAAAAAAGTGTCCAACGTATCCAATAGAGTCTTCCAGGCGTTCAAATGATTTCACAGATTCGGAGCTATTCCATTCACTCTACTCCTCACTTTACAAAATCTAGTCGCCAACATTCCAAGCTAATTGAACTGTATAGTCATTGTCTCTCTGGGTAATAAGCCTTCTCATTGTTAGTTCATCTAGTCAGCGGAACAAAGTCAGAAGGCGAACAATACAATACATATTCCCGTTTTGAAAGAGCCTCGTCACCCCCAAAGGGAATACCGCAGCAGTCGGCACCGAGCTCAAAATTCAAGCTCAGCACACTCTCCTCCAAAAACACCATTACACATTTTCAGCCCCTCTCTCTAGCATTAAAACGCCGACTCTACGCGGCCACCATCGCAGGGCTTTGTTACCTAGTCTACCTCCGATTTCCCGCAAAAGCCAAGCGCAGTCGATTCTCTTTCTTCAGAACCTCCCCCGTATACAACCCCCTAACCCCCGGCACACAAGACCAACTCGTTCGGGGCAGATGCGGGTCCATCGGAGCGTGCATAATGGCCGCGGCGCATAAAGCGACACCCGCCGACATACGTCGTAAAGGCCCCGATGCCGAGGGGCTGCGGCTAAAAGAGGGAAAATTGGAGCCAGAAGCACACGCGCGATTCTTTCCTTTTGCCACGGAGCCAAAGTCACCCTCGCACTCCCCCACGACGGCTCTGCGAGACGCGCAATGCTTCGTTACTGCTATTAGCATTCGCCGCTGCTTTGGCGACTGGCGAACGCAACGAGAGACGACGAGAGTAGCACTGCGAGCGAATAATTGATGGAATTTTTTTTTGATTTCCACGAGTCTCTCGAGGCAGCACGAAAATTTTCGCTCTGACGGGGCGAATGATGTTATCAGAGCCGGCAAAGTGCTCGTGTGCGCGGTAGCTGTTGCATATGATATCAAACGCCGCTATTTATCGCTCATGGGGAAGTTTTGAGAGCACCCGATTGCTTCGATTATGCTCTTGATGAAATGCTTTCCATTGAAAGCATCGATAAAGACCTCATCTAAGTGAGCCTAAGCAAATCCTTTGAGATTGCTCAAGCAGCCATTTGAAGTCATTCGATGAGTGCTTTTGAATATAGATATGAATAGTTGGCAATACCTGGTAACCAAATCGGATTATTATCTGGCTTCACCTCTCATCGAATAGTCTTTGCGGTGGGTAGAAAGAATAGAGATAATCTTATCCAGATACCTCTTGCTGCTTCTCATTGGTGCGTGTAAATATAAGATGGCAAGAAAAAGTGGAAGAGAAGAGACCAATAGGAATGGGCTCGAGAGATATCAAAACATCCCACTTGTTGTAAGAGCTCTAAAATATGAGGGATGGCCCCGTTAGAAATTAGCGTATCTTACAAAGCAGGTAACGACTGTAACAACTTCTGGACCGACTGCGGGACAGTAAAGAGACGAGAAGTTGGTGAGTTGGAAGATATACACGCCGCATATCACCTCCAGAACACGCGCTCATTTTAAGCCGCTCGTTTTTCAGCATTTGAGATAAAAGTTGCGTCCACGCTGTCGAGCAGGCAATTTGCATGAGTTTGTATTCTCTCCATCGCCCCATGGCTCACATCCGCGCTTCTGTCAGTACTCATAGTTCCTCCAATGTTTCTGTCGATCTCATTCCAATGTTTTATCTTCAAGTGTGCTCCAACGGGGGTGGCTAATTTTTGTCATTAATTTCATCAGTGCGAAGATCGAAGAAAATACACAAGGCAAGTGCACCTAACTTGCTCTCGTATGTGATACTCAAAAATGCGTGTTCTTTGACCTCGCCGCAGATTTTTTTTATTCTGTTTAGTCAAATATAAAGAGTGTATTGGTTTGAACCGATCCAAATTGATTTCCGCATTCACTAGCTCTATGTAAATAGTTTTGTGCTTTGTGAAGAACTCTTCCGATAGAGTTCAAATCATGAGCTTTGAGCTCAAAGAGTCTCTTTCAATCGTTGCGCATTTTAATCCTCATAGCAAATTTTCAGGAGAATCTTTCAGAGCTACACAATTTGATCCCGAGATGATTTGATGGAACGAATACAGAAAGGAGTTCATCCACGCGAAACGATTGGGGCAAATTGAGTACTGCCTCTCGGAATCTCGCGGAAAACAATTACTTTTATAAATTGGGAATAGGTTGAAGAATAGTTTATTCAAATTGAACGTACTTCACCTCATGTTCAAGCCTTCAGTTGGAACGAGCTTGGAAATGAGTCAAGGTACATTGAAAAATATTGAGATAGGCTAAAGTCATGAGAAAAATGGCTTGACGAGAGAGGTAAGTTGGGTATACTTGCCTTACTCAATTTTGAGTATTCGAATATGTGAGCTTTACCAGTGAACTCAATTTACTACAACTCTAGCAAAAATAGGTCCAGATGCAGCACGAGAGGTGCTATTCTCAAACGTGATATAGTCGTCATGTACGGCATCGTACGATATTTTTGCTCATTTTGATTTTGATGAAATTGAGATTATTGAGCACCATCAAATCCCAGGAGGACTATCATTTCATCTCCTTTAGATGGAAAGACTCATAGTCTAGATTTTTCTATTATCGTGGATATGAGTCATTAATCAACTCATTTTTTTCACATGAGTTGATTAATCGCCCAATGTATTGATGAAGTAAGCAAAATCTATATTCATATCTCCAGTTCTAGCCAAAATACTGTCGTTCAGTAGTCCATATATGGTTTAGATAGACATTTTATAATACCAAAAATATTTATGGATTATATATAAGATTTCCACATATAATCCATATATAATTTTTATAAATTTTTTTACTTGGGAGAATCGAGACCTGAACAGACAGATGATTCTTCGGACACTTTGCGCAGATCGAGTTATTGTCATTCGCTCCAGTCCCGCTGGAACAATCTCAACTTCAAAATTCATCTTGGAATCTGTGTCGTCAATCTACTGCACAGGTCAAACTTCAGAGGACAGACAAGGCATATACAGTTATGTAGGGTAACGCCGCGCGACAAGGCAAGAGTGAGACACTGCGACCGCGACATGATTGCGCGACCGCCCAAGTGATCGATGAAGCACCGCCGTAACTCTCGCCCCATAAAACACCCTCTGCCACAACCACGCCCGCATCATCTCCTTCCCTCCCCTATACATCATGCAAGTGCCGATAGACCGCCTCGCCGTTCTGGATCGAATTTATTCGCCCCGGTCTAATCCTAATGTGCGCTCGCGTCTTACACCCCCCATACACGCCACAAACCGAGTACGCGTATGGCGCGCGTAGACGATTCGGCCGAGGTGCAGAGAGTTCGCGATGGCTTTCAATTTCCGTTGGCCATCAATATTATTTAGCTTAGTTCGGCGAGTGGCGCGTTTTGCGTCTATGCTCCTCACGCCCTGGCCGAGGAAATTACCTGTCCCTCGCTTTCGCGCTGCCCTCCTCTCGAGCTCCTGCCGGAAATCTTGCGCTCTGCCATGTTTATGTTTGCGCACACGCGGCGAGAGCCAAGTCCGCGCAGGAAGAACATCTCGAGCGCGTGCTGCGAGAGAAGAGGAGACGAGGAGGGCACGAAACTCACCAGAGTGTCGCGAGATGAGGGCCTGCGATTGCGCCCAGCCGCGCCTTATTGTTTATTTATGTCGTCGTGAATTTAGCCACTCTACGTGCCCGACCCCGAGCCACTCTCCGCTCTCCGACGCCGCTGCCTCTATATGGGGCATAACGCGCCACTGCAGACACTCTGTTCATTTGTTTGCATTATAGGTGGCACTTTGCCCCTATTATTCTTGGCCTATCCGTTTTAATTGGAATTTTGACTCGCTGTGTGTGGGTGGGCGCCGTTGTCGAGTTGCACGAGCTTGTCACTGCTATATGAAAAATGAACCTGAAGAAATTGAATCTTCGAGCTTGGAATGTGGTGATAGCCTGTAATGGAACCTGATACATGCTTTCCGTAGCTCTACGATAGGCCTTTAGAAAGGATAGATTCGTTGGGAGGAAAAATTATGGAGAATGAAAATACAAAGTAGCTGCGCTATCATTTAAAATTCTTAGTGCATTTGGAAGGTTTTTTCTTATTCAAGCTCGTGGCAAAAAACTTCATATCTCTTCAAATGCAGGCTTCTTTCCAGAGACTTCTTAAGAAAGTTAGATTTCCAGTTGCTCAGATTTTTCACAGTACTCGATTATAGCTGTTTTTTTTTGTATTTAACCGTGAAAATTCAACCAAAATTCCGCGGTCAGAGCTGTGCTGGGCTGGCGGACCATTCGAGCTACTAAATAAGACCGCGATAGGCCTGAACCAATTTTTAGTTCAACCAAGAGGCACCCCTAAAGTTCCAATGGTATCCCGAAACACACATCAAAATGACTCGCCAAAGCAATTTTCGTCGTGAGATTTTGGGCCTTTTTTGAGAACTATAATTTTTAGGTTCAAGTTGATAAAACAGGGTTTTGTGGGCTGAGGGAACATGATCATCCCAATCTCGATTGACTAACTTCTGCGAGCTTATTTTTCCATCTTATCATTAGATCTTGACACTTGGAATGAAGGATATTACCACTCATTTTCAAACGATCATGTGGACCAGCTCCATTTCGGTCTCTCAATATTTCATCATTATTGTCGGTGAATGATTCATTTCATCAGAATGCGAGATATTCCCGCAATCATTCATTAAAAATTCTTCCCTTCAATTCCCTTCAGACAACTATAAAATAAAGTCAGTGTACCCAACTCGACTCCCCTCACACCACTTTGCTTATAACTTTGGCCCATCTCAATATTTTTTTAATTGCCTCAACTCATCTCAATAATGGTTTCAAAACCTACGAAATAAGTTCACATACGCACAACTTGAAAAACTTGGGCCCCAGTTATCTCAGATCTACGAAAAAGTGATTTTCTAAGGGTTTCCATGAGCGTGTACCCAACTTACCCCCATCCTCTTGCAAAGATGAACTCGTTTCTGGATTTTTTCCATACAACCTGCTCAGGATCACATTCCGTAGATGAAACATTTCGTTTGAAAATGGCTTCTGAGGGTTTTTTGAAGAGGAATAGAATTCGCAACAAATGAAAATAATGGGTCAAACTCGAAGTTTGTGATTTGAGATCTATTGGAGGAGTTCTTCACGAAGAGTTGCGTCAAAAACAAGAAAAAGAGGAAAAAGTGCTTTCATCGCCGCAGGGGCTGGTTTTGAGTTTTTGACAGTCCAAACGTTTCTCTCATCATATACTGAGGTAGCTGTGACGATTCTAGTGCACAGCAAGGTCTTGCTATACCTATATTTTGGAAAAATATACGGGCACCAAATTACGTACACATCCAAAAGGCTTCTGAATTATTTCGATTCTGTAAAAAAGGCTTTGAAGGTTCCAAGACGAGGAATTGAACGAGCCTTGATATATTCAGATTAGTCGAGGCAGAAATTTCTGGCAACCTCTTGAATAAAATGAATACTTGGCCGTGAAATTGAACAAAATGCAAAATACGATTTATATCGAGCAAACATGACAAGAATGCGTGGTGCGGTCGGGGGTGTGCATTCTTCTAATTAAGATTCGCATATGGGGGCAAGTTGGATATACTTACCATCCATTGCTGCCAATCAGGGCAACCGAGTCTAGATCGTCAGCAACCGAGTACGACTGATGCATCGTTAATTCCACGCCGCACGTGGCTATATTATTCATCCATCAATTAGACACGCATATCCCATCGACGATCGTGAGCTAGTCAACTTGCCTTGCCAAATGCGCTCGGTATAATAGCTCGCGATATCACACAGGAGCGAGTTTGAATCTATTTCGCGTGGAGCAAACCGATCTGTCATATCCATACGACAAGAGCTGTGGCGCGAGCGCGCGTAGCGGGAGAATTGAAAAATCAAACAATTCCACGGGATGCGAGAGGCCATTTGGCCGGACCGCAATGCAGCTTTGGTTCGCGCTCGCGAGCAGCTAGAGGGCGAGAGATGTGCTGCCGCAAAATGTTGGCAGTCGACATATACAGTTGCGCTCGCGAAAACTCGATTGGAATATTTTTTCATGAATCGCTGAGCATCATTCGAGGCGAAAAAAATTCCCTCCAGGGAGGCCTCCAGGGCATGCTGCGCTCGAACCCGCGCCCAAACGTCCGAATAGTTGCGGCGCATGGGAAAACGACGCGAAAGAGAGCGTAACGCTAAGCAGTTTACCTCGCGGCGCACTCGCGCGAGTTGCGCCGGGTGAACGAATCCCGTTATTAATATCGAGAGCCCAAGTCCTCCCCTGCCCGCCAACACAGAGACAGGCGAGCCCACGCGGATCCCCGAACATCGCGAATATGCATTCGATTAGGCCGAATAGTTGGGGCTCGGTTCGGGTCGCGGCGGCGTACCGATCTGCTGTGCGGACTGTATTTCTCCGGACGTCGCGCAAGGGACGACCGCACGCGACCGATGAAATGGAATTACAAACCAATCGCATCGAGAGAGAGATAGAGAGAGGTGCTCTGCTGCGGGGGCGTTTTCCGAGTTTCGGGCATATGCAGACGTGGCCAAGCCGCGATTTTAATGACTCTGCCGGGTATACGTAGTACCGGGATACTCGCCGATCGCTTTTTGCGCTCGAAAGAGCTCGTGTCCCGTGCATGCGGGCATCTACAAATACATCCACTCGGTCCTGCCTGGAATTATTCGGTCATGAATGAATGATCGTGCACTTTTTGTTATCGGAAAAGTTTGAAATTCCCGCGCTAGTGGTGTACCCATTGGAGAGATGATTTTAGTCGGGCTGAGAACGATACTTCATCATTTTCCTGCATCTACATCTGCACGCTGCTGCGTATGTAAAACGCGATGGGCCAAAAATTTATTTCTACCGGGGAAATATAGATTTTTTGATGGTTTAAAAGCTCCGTCTCTGACGTTGATTAATACTCCTCGATAGTGTAACTCGATTCTGTCGGAAACGAATGGGAAAACGTTTATGGGCGCACGATTGGGCATTTGCGTGAATTTTGATGAGTCAGTCGCTGATGAAAGTGATTTATGCATATGTGCGCACTGTTCGGTGTTCGTACAACCACTCGCATGACACACTTGGTGTGAGATGACTCCAGCATGCAGTATTTTCTTCATCCAAAATTGAATGAATTTTATAATAATTTACTGGAAAAATTTAAAAAGAATGAATTGTTTAATCCTGGTACACGATTTCAAACCAATTTCATTACAGCTGGATAAGTACAGTACATGAAGATTTTAGAGTCAGACATGAAAATTTTACAGGATTTTCGCATCGAGCTCGAGATGGAATCGTGGAATGAGTAATGATTTTTGCAACGCGAATTTAAAGGAGTCACAGCTCGCGCCCAATAATTCCACGAATATTCATGGAAAGGCTCAGTGATTTCAATGATAATTTCCGACGATGCTTTGAGGGCGAAATGATGAAAAAGAGTGGGCAAAGAAATATCGGAACAACAAAGGAAGAAATAATGAGACGGTAAGCAGTGGGTCGAGTAAGACGCAGCGGCGGAGCTTGTGAAGCGGGAAATTGCGGGAAAAAAGGCTGCGGTAGCTGTGAGAGAAAACGCTAGGAGAAAGGGCGGATGCTTTGCAGCCGAGGTGGCAAAATTTCCCGGTTTCTTTTATTGTGCGCGCTAGACGGCATCAACAATACGCTCATTTTCACTGACCCATAACGATACGGAAATATGCCCATTCTTGATGAGCGCAGGCGCTTGAAGTAATATCAATGAATAACGAATCGATCATTTTGGATTTCCACTCCGATTCCATCATTCTAATGCGATTCGCTCCCGTTGCACGGGAATCGATTGAATTTCTCAGCACTGGTTATAATAATTATAAGCGGGCAGCTTAGAATCGTGCAAAAATTCATTTCGCAGATAATTCTCCCGCTGAACTTCCTATCCCTCTCTCTTCCACTTTGGGCAAAATGTGTGCGATTGAAAACGGGACGGGTTTTAATTTTTCCTCTTCGATACGCGATTCTGAAATTTGAGTAGCTCTATTCTACGGTAGACAAGTAATGGAAATTCGGAGAAACATACAACACGATACGAATTCGGTGGGAAGTAGAGGCAGCTGGACCGCGCGGACATTGAGGGCTCGATTTCGGCGCAGCTCTATGACGGTGCCCGCGAGCGCAGTCGATTATAGAGTCGAATTACAGGCTGTCCGAGCTCGTGCGGAGCTACACATACTCGGTCCGCGTAAACCGCTCTCAAACGCGCGCACGTGAATAATAGTGGTCGGCCCGAAAAACGGAATATCATGGTCTCGCGTGCTTTGCGTCGAATTCACTGGGGGCGCGATGTACCGGCATCGCGCGTCAATATCGAGTTGAGCTTTTTTGCGCCACGCGTTCAAATGTACGCCCCGCGCAATCCGATACGCGTACGCGTGTAAACGCGGGGGAAGATCGGCAGTCGAACGCGTTGGAGGCGTTATCGCGGCCCAGAGACGTCATCGGGGCGCGAAATGGTCGCTCGGATGACTCGAAGCCTATGTAAACAACTGAAGTAGGGTCAGGCTGGGGTGAGATAAATAAAATGGAAAACTTTTCAGAAATTCCAAAATATAATGTGAGCAAATATGAGAATGGAT
>JAPYYZ010003638.1:0-11413 GCA_030522705.1 Eretmocerus eremicus
AGTAGCCAATCTCAGTACATTTACATGAAAACTATTCCATGTACCGAAATTACTACGCGAATCAACGAGCCTGTTGCCTAGTCAGAAATTTTTATACATATTTTTAGAATTCCAAAATATTTTTGCTATTCACAATTAGCCTCTGTGCTGGGCTCGGTATTGCGCTAAGTGGCAGTGGGTGCCAATGTGGCCGCGTTTGAAACCTACCACAGAGGTGACTGACAATGAGTAGAACCTATGCGCAGTCAAATCAAACTCCCTCTCATTACAAAAAATCTGAATCTCAAAGGTCGATAAAGCTGATGGGTCAGAGTTCTCATCCCTCGAAGGTCAACTGCCTCCAGAACCTACTCTGTACGTTATTGTCTCACATCGACTAGAAAAGTTCTTCAGAAAATTTGAATTCCATCCGAAGGATGTTAGAAGTTGACATTCGATAAATATGATGATTGCATCATTTTTGAGAAAATCGTGTCAATATTCACGAAGGTAGCATCTGAGATGAATACATTCTTAGTCCCTTATATTCATATGGTTTATTATGATTGTAGGTATCCAGGACGAGAAATTCACAGTTGAAATGTTTCAGGGCACTGTGGTTGCGGACTGCGCTTGCACGCAAGCTCTTGAAAGGACAGTAGCCACATTTGAATCGCGGTTTTTTCCCACACTCGTACTTCATGTGTTTGTAGAAAGCTTTTCTGTTTGTGTATGAACGCTTGCATCCTTTGTTTGTACATAAAAGATAAATTTTTCCATCGACGCCTAATTTAGAGATAGTTTTGATTCGTGATCTTGTCCTTGGTGTTTGAATAGTAGGAGTTGGTTCTGGTTGTATCTCAATCACATCATCATCTTCTCCATCTTGCGTCTTTGCATTGCCGTGATACTCTGATAGATTCTGTCGAGAAAATTCACCAGGAGGATTTTCTGAGAGATTATATTGTGCCATCTGGCTCATCTCGGTCCACTCATATCCAGGCGGTGGTTGATTAGTGACTACTGAAATTATGGAGAAAAGAGTTGTCGATTAGATGAAAGTAAGCGAGATAGAACCCGTTATGGATGAAAGGATTAACTTGTAAACAGTAATCAGAACTCATCACAGCCATTCTGCAATGCCAAAAGTATTGAGATTTCCTGTAGTGAAACGGGACAACGAAAACTCAGAATATTTGACCTATGAGTCTTAAGTTTTTTTTTGATTGGGTAGAATTCATGCGATTCGTGATTCTTGACAGAAAGCACATCACACGAAAGGTTTGGAGCACCATTTGATTGAGTTGCCATTAACTTACCTGTACTTTGGTGAGGATAGAATGTGCCAGAACTCAATGGATCGCTCTCCTCAAAAGCTTGTGATGGGTCTATCCACTGAAGTGATGATAATTGGGTTGAGCCTCGGAGGAATGCAGTGGTTGGAGCCCCAAAATCTGCAATGGAAGCCAACATCATTGCAAAGTTCTAAGCATTTCGTAATATGAAGAGTACAAAGAATGATCATTCTTAAAATGCACTGCGTCCAAAATATTCAATAATAGGTCGATCATTCGAAACAAAAATCACTGGATTAGCCTGAAAACACTATTAAACAAAAATGAGAAAAAGTACAACACTCTACATCGATGTCTTTGCATCTATTAAGATTTCAACTCCAAACAGTGTACGCAGAATGATCTATTCGTCGGGCCTGCGTCAATTAGCATTGATGAGAAATGAATTAAACGCAGAGCGCATTCATGCATCGTTAAGTACGTAATCATCTTCAGTGGATAGTTTGTATCCAGATTCATTTTGGACACTCTCAGACGGATTGAAAATGTAGAAATGGATTTCGATCACAAAGGAACTTACTGGTGGCCACTCTAATGACGAGCACTGAATCTGTTCATCCTGAAGTATTCTCATCATGACAAAGATGGTTCTATTATTACTCTGGTTATCAAGGGCTATGAACATGGAAAGAGGATTATTCTTTTACCTTTTTATTGGAGTTCTTGCAGCTCATTCACAGAAGTATTTAGCTATACATAGGTAATAAATCTCGCATATTTTTAGTTCACCGATTACAATTCCTCAACAATTTTATTGAAGGGATGTGTTACTGAAATTAGATATTACATAATTTGTCATAACCAATCCACTTATGAAGATTGATCACCTTCTGTTCTAACAGACGGTAGTTTGACGGACTCAGGATATCCGCAAGTGATATTCTTATCACGTTCCGTGGTATAATAGTTCAACAACTACTCAGAAACGTTTAATATCAAATCCACAAGACTAGTCAGGACTTTTTTGCACCAGGACTCAAAATTGACTTTACAATTATAGCTTTTAGAATCACCAACATGCGTCTCACCCAAGTATCATGACACGAACATTAATTACAAAGAAACATTCGCGGTTTCCGCTTTCATCAATATAATGAGTATCGTCTCAAAAATATGCAAGGAAACAAAATATTCAAAGCGTATCAAAATTGTTTCAGTCCAGAAGACAGTAATTGTGACGGGTAAAATTTTGAATGGCTGATATGATAATCATGTTACCCATCGAGAGTTGTCGATGGTTCAGTACTGAAACTGATTAGTTTTTTTTTCTCACTAACTTTTATGACAATCTCTATCATCTAAAAGCTTAATCGCGGATCGATGTGAACTATTCTCAGAACAACTATGACATCTTATTCACGAAGATCTCATGTGTTGTGGGTCTTATAACACTAATTTCTCGGCTGCACTGCTGAATGAGTCTTCATTTCTGAATGCCTGGATAATAACCAAATATATAATCCTGAAATAATATTAGACATGACGCATTTGCAAACCAGGCGTATCTTCATCATATATGTGGAATTGACTTCATCTTTATCATTGTAACTATGTTGGATAGCTTTCACGTCGAAAATTTGCTTAGGTTTTAGACGGCAAAATTTATCTATTACAATATTCACGTTTACATGTGTTACATAGATAACACACGAAAAACTCTACAAGTGGTCACTTGGACATCGTCGTTCGTGGTTCTTCCATATCATTACCGAAACCCACGACTCCTAATTTGGACAAGATTAAATGAATCCTCTAGTATTTGCCTCCATTTACCATAAAATTAGTATTGGTGATCTATATTCGGTAACTTATTGCGGACCAAGACTTATTGTTCTGATTATGTATGGTTTATCGTTATTGTAAGTATCAAGAATGAGGTATTCGGAGCCAGGATGAATTGTGACACTGTGAGCGCGAACATTCCCTGCGCGAAGGCTTTTGTAACCACAATAACCGCATTTGAAGCGTGGTTTTTTCCCACATTCGTATTTAGTGTGTTTGTAAAATGCATCGTAGTTCGTATATGAACGCTTGCAAACTCTATTGGTGCAAAAGTACCGGGCTTTAATCGCAACGTTTCTTCTTCTCGAGTGGACATTATCACCTGCAGTTTCATTCGTGTGGTAGGATGCTTGTTCTTGTCCCATTGCAACAATATCTCCATCTTCCTCAAGCGTTATTCTTTTCGTGCGCCTTAATCTCCCCTCTCTAGCAGCATGTAACTTCGATTCATATTTCTGTAGTTCAAGAATTTTAGCAGATCGCGACTTGAACACTGCAATCAGAATGATTTTTTGAGTGATGCATTCAAGGGATAATATGAGCGGGATCAAATTCATAGTAAATTGTGGAAATAATCTCTAAACGATGAATTATTTTTCACCGGTGATGGAAAGCAAAACGAAGATGCATGAATCATGCTGAATGTCAACTATCGAAGTCATGGATTCGATGTCGGTCTGTATTGGAATAGTTCTGAACGGAATGGATAAAAATACGGTAAAGGAAGTTAGCTGGTACCAAATCGAATACTAAAATTCTCGTATAGTTGATCTGTAAATTGAACAATGACTTTGGAGTCTTCAAGTAGGCAAAACCAATTTTGTTCATCTCAACTTTCTCTCGATTGTCAGTGCATTCAATTTTTGGCTCAAAGTAGGAATTGTTCCAATAAGACCGCCATTGCAATTGGTAGATGTGAAGAAAATCTACACAAATTTAGCTGGATCTTCTGGTCTGGGCGCGAATTCGCCAAACGCGTGAAACGAAGTCCGCGTATTAAAAAAATATCAGGGTACACACTCATGCGCCTGTTTTGTATTTTACTAGGAGAAAACCTACAAATGCCAGTTGATGTAGTGTTTATATCTACACGTTTCTCTACAAATTCATGTGAATAGTCATTTTTCGAGATTCTTCCAGTTAGAGTTGCCATGGGTTAGTATGTTCTCTGAAAATTTCGTCCCTTATAGATCGAAAGAAGTACTATTCTAAACAAACAATCTAAGGGCAAACTTGTTTTCTATTATTTACAAAGATTGATTGAGTATGGCCCGATTTTTACAGAAGAATTTCTCACGTCCATTGAAACTAGTCAATTTGGTAAATTATATATGCTGATACGTCAATGAATTTGTACCGCAAGTCATCAATATCATAAACCAAAGATTTGAGCTCAGGGAAGGCTCAGGGTATAACCGTGACACGTCACTCATGCCATTGCAAAATAGAGGGTCGATAGAATACATAGGTGAATCATTACCGAAGTATATTGGTCGAGAAGTCAAGGCCATACCTTTTTTTTCGCGAAAATGCGACGTATAGCAGTCGAGTGGATCTTTCATGTCAATAGTACCCAGTGAGACTCTCCGTTGAGGTCTCAAAGATGGACTGATGGTTGAGAGATATTCATCTGCCATTGTCTCATCAAAATCTGTAATGAAAACGTGTGTGTTCAAGGTTCGGATATTCTCTCAGGAGATGAATGCGTAACAAGATAGTTAATCGTGCAGTACACTGATGAGTAAATGTACAGTCGAGATGACAACAATACAATCTAAACGTGGTATGATTGATCAATTTATTCATGGTTCACAGAAATGTGTACGATTCATCCAACCTTCGAGATACACGGGAGTAATCTTCAACGCGACCGGAATGACAAACATGAAAAATGATTTATTCTAGAGAATGAATGATATCGTTCATTGTCAAACTGCTGTGGCATATGTCAATTTGGTAACGCTAGTACTAAAATAATTCATTCCTTACAGTCTGGAGAAGTTCTGAGATAGGGGAAGAGTGATTCGCACACAATTCGTGCAATCGAGATTCGGCTGAAAATGATTAATTTTCCGTAGCGGAAAGAAGCAATAATGTACAGTGACAGGGTCATTCTCATTTCTGTTCAGTGGGATCGAAAGTAGGGTCGGAGAAAGAAGTAGAAGTTTGAAAACCGTAATCCGATGTAACTCCACGCCGCAGCGTGTCACAAACATCATGAAATGCTCCATTATTCCCATCAACTCATAAAAGGGAATGAACCAAAAATCTAGGCACCATACGTTGTGCCAAAAAACCAAAGTCTTGTCATGCATCTAGGGACTCATTTTAGATTTCCAATCCATAGTCTCTGAAGTTGATTAGCGAACCTCTGAATGAGAGTTTTTCATCTGACATTCATGTGGTTGACATTCTGAAACATACGCTTTCTTATATGTTCTACCAAGATTCTGATCGTGGGCAGTATGTCCGGAAAGTTCAATCTACAGCATTATTGAATTCATGTCGGTTCCTTCCTCTTGTACAGATTTTGCAGCTGATGTTTTTTCCATGTTTTAGGTTCGAACGGTTTGTCGTTGTTCTGCGTGTCAAGGACAATGTATTCGCAGCCACGATGTAATTTCACAGAGTGAAGACGAATTCCGGCTGCGTGAAGGGTTTTGAATTCACAGTAGCCACACTTGAAACGCGGTTCTTTCCCACACTCGTAATTTGTGTGTTTAATGAAGGCACTGCGGTTCGTATATGAACGCTTGCAGCCTTGATTGGGGCAGAAACGACGGACTTTGATTTTAGTATCTTTTCTACTCAACTGGACATCGTCATATGATATAGTTTCACCAATTTTGTAAGGTGCTTGTTCTTGCCCCGTTGCAACAGTATCTCTACTCTCCTGAAATGCTATACGTCTATTGCCCTTAAATCTCTCCCACCCAGTAGGTGGACCGAGCACGTGTCCTTCCGATTCGCTGCATTTCTTCACTTCAAGAACTTGAGAACGTCGTGTCTCGATCGCTGAAATTAGAATGAAATTTGGTGAGTAGTGGGGTCAAGGACAGTATTCGAGATTGAATTTATTGTAAATAATGTGAGTAAATAATTTTGAACGAAAATTTATTTTTGACTGGAGGCGGATAGTGAAAATTTCATGCGTGGATCGTAAGGAATATTCACTATGGAAATCGTTAATTTTATATAGTTTTATGTTGATTAGTTTCACGGCGAATGAAGTTTCGAATATGAAAATTAAATGGTGCTATGGGAAAATACACATACAGATGACGGATGGAGTATTCACAAATTCGGTCCAAGTTTGTTATATCGCTATTCGACCAATACTACCTCACGATCAGTTGTAGAATACACTATTTAACAATCTTGTTTGTGGCGAAAGAGACCAAACATGATCAATCCTTGCAGAATTCTAAAAATGAGTCTTGGGACGAAGTTGGATATTTTATCATACTATCCCAAAGACTTCTCAAGAATATCTCGATAGGGTTACATGTATGCGTTATGTAAGATTCCAGAGTATCGCAGAGTAGCTCATGGGCACTTGTATTTGGAAGCGGGCCAACTTTTTCTCAACTCTGGAGTGGCAAGAAGGTGTGTAAGAGTCAAATATTGTGTAAGTAAAAAGGTATCGCCTACGAATTGTTTGTGGTGATAAAATTGAGTCCAAGCAAGGAAGCCGAGGGGGCAAAATGAGGGTGTGTAATGGATAACATTCGAGAATTTTCATGAAATCATCAATCTTGGTTTTCCAGCCAACGGTACTTTTCGTATTTGACTTGACTTCAAACTTTACTTGGAATTTCAGTAGAATTGATCGAGCTTGGCTAATTTTTGCAAAAGAATTTGTTGGATCTAGTTCATTTGAAGAGGATTATATGCCAATGAATTCATCCCATGTGCATCACATGTAATTTCCATTCAAATCCAAAGGTTTTAACTCAAGTAAGACCTACATAGAGTATGTACCCAAGATGTCAATTATATGATCACGAAATCACGAAATGAAGGAGCAACAGAGGACGCCGGTGAATACTCCATTCTTGCATCATTATCGGAGAATATTGATCAAAAATTTGATAAACTTACCTTTTTCTTCGCAAAAAGGAGAAGTATTGTAGTCCAGCGGATCTTTCATGTTGCTGGTATCTAAGTATACTCTTCGTTGAGGTCTCAAAGGCAAGGTGATGGTAGAAAAATTTCCATCCGCCACTATATCGTCAAAACCTGTAATGACAACATGCATCGGTTCATGGCCAGCTCGAATATTGTTTTAGATGAAGAACAGAGAAACAAAATAAATATCCGTAGAATACACGAATGGGTTGAATTACGGCCGAGATTATAATGTTACAATTCGAGTCCAGCATGGTTGATCAATTTATTCATGATTCACAAGGATATGTACAATTTATCGGGGTCTCAATATACCATGGAAATAGTTCTCAATACATCCGAAATCACAAGTATAAATAATGAATACATCTGAACCACGGAGAACTATCCGCTGTATAAGTTGGATTATGATACACTTATTCGCGAACTAAAAGTAAATACCGAGCTATTTAATAATTTGGAGGCTGATCTCAATGAAGTTATAAACGCCCTTCGCGATAAGTACAATGCGATCGACATTTACACCAATGGAAGCACGGCACAGGACTCTACTTCGGTCGGGTGCGCCTGCATTTGTGCCACATTGAAGTGTATCACAACCTGTAGTATAATCAAATTCGTATCGGTATATACAGCAGAGCTTGTAGCTCTCCTTCTAGCCGTGGAGCTAGCTGCAAAACAACCAAACAGGAAGTATGTAATCTTTTCTGATTCCTTGAGTGAGTTGATATCCCTGTCAAGAAGTACATCAAAACTAACCCTTACGTTTTCGAAATCAAGAAAAAAGTCCAAGAATTTTATCGCAAAACTACCGACAAAAGTGAACTCCGATTCTTTTGAGTCCCATCACACGAAGGCATCGCAGGTAATGAACTAGATGCGAGAGCTAAAGAAACATCGAGACAAGAAGCGTCCACCTCTGTGAAAATTCCTTACACAGACATTCAACAGTTTGCTAGAGACTGAGGATACCAGAAGACTCACGATCGAAACATCCAAGATAGTCATTTCAAAGGAAATTAATATTTCAAATCCTTCTACGATGCAACCAAGAAGCCTTGGTTTGCAGGTAAGGGACTTCCAAGAGAAATAACCAGTTTGATAAACCGGTGTCGCTCGGATCACTATTCTCTCAATGCTTCCCTAACTCGTGTCGGCATCGTGAATAGGCCAGAATGTCAGTGTGGTTATCCATCACAGAATTTGAATCATGTTCTCTGGTAGTGTCAACTATTCGACACTCAGAGAGCCAAACTTGTATCAGAGCTCCGCCGACAGAAATTATATTTACCCTTTCAAGCGAACACTCTGCTTGTCAACCCATCCACAAATGGTTGCAGAATGCTTCATAAATTTTTCAAAAACTGTGACTTGAAAATATGAATGGAATAATTGTATCTCCGATCAAATTATGTATATTTAGAGCTAGAGCAGAACAATTTCTGTAAAGATTGTAATTGCATAAATGAAAAAGAAAAAGTATGTCAGAAGAATCAATGATTGAATTTATTTCCAAATTGTCGTGCGCTCAAGGCAACCGGTGAATGATAGCACTGAGAGAACTCATCCCTCAGATTCCCAAGAAATTGTCACGTGGGAAAAGATGATTCTTATATTATAATTTGACTAACCGGGATTCTGATGAGAATGCTAAATTTCTATAACGAAATGAAGCAATATCACAATCAATGCCGGTAGCCGTATCTGTAATTCCATGAGAGATCGTGTCACGAAATAGTTATACTTAATCATTCTTATGAGCTCATGAGAACATCAAGGGAAAATCTGTGAAAATAAAGAAATCGAGGCAAGCTGAGAATCAGAGTCCAACCCAAAATCTCAGGATTCATTTCTGACTTCTAAACGAACAAATGTCTTGGGTATACTCTAGGCACCAAGAAACTATCATTTTGATCGGAAGCTAGTATGTCTTCCTGATAATTAGCTCTGGAGCACCATTGAATTTACATTGGCTTCTAGTTTCTCTTGGGCAGATTTTGGGGATTATATTTTTTCCATGTTTTCGGTTCAAATGGCTTTTCGTTATTATAAATATCAAGGATAATGTACTCGCAGCCGCGATGCACATTCATAGTGTGATTACGAATTGAGGTCGCATGTAGGTTTTTGTATCCACAGTAGCCGCACTTGAAACGCGGTTTTTTTCCACATTCGTATCTCATATGTTTAATCAAGGTTCGCTCTGACGAATATGAACGACTGCATCCACCATTCGGGCAAGCGTAATTGCGTTGTCCAACATTTGATTTCATCTCGTTCGTTCCGATAATGACTCCGCGCTGCTTCATCTTCTTTATCCTAATATCTTCATTTTTCATACTTGATCCTGCAAACACCTTAAATTTGCTCGCTCCCTGTGACTTGGGAAGATATTCCTTGGATTGACTTCTATTCGATGTTTTTCTCAACTCAGAATTAGATGGAGACAATTTCTCGTCCTCTGCGAATAGGGAAGATCGTTGTCGTTGGTGAGTGAAGTGAAGAAGCAAGATTACGTTTTTTTGGGGCTGGGAGAAGGGGGAGTAATGAAAGTATAGAACTCGAAAGACAGGTGGTTAAACTTATGCATCTCATATTGTGGATGCAGGAAAATCTGCATGTTTGCGGTATTCACGTTCCGAGGTGGCTATGCGAATAGGAAAAACGCAAATGCGGAAATATTATGCCCAAGGGATTCTGGGTGTTAACGAGCCGCAACTCGAAATATCGCCGAATTTCGAGGTCAGAATTAGATCAAAAGCATGTGCAGACTCTTCCGGTTCATCTGATTAATTCAATTTTCCTTCAAAGTCGTCCATCGAGATTGATATGAGTATTCGCGCATACGGGGTTCTTCTTGCAATAAATGGTATTATTGGGTCGAAGAAATCGTAAACATACCTCTATTTTTGCGTGAATAGGGCGTATCGAAGCTCAATGGGTCCTCTTCTTGAGATGTATTCAACGATACTACTCGTTGAATCTTCAATGACGGGGTAGTAACAGTAAGATAGTCAGCTGTCACGACTTCATAAGGATCTGTAAAAGATGCAATGATTGTTGCAAGGCCTAACATCACCATTTTATAATGTGGATAAAGGACGAGAATGATTGAAAGGGCATCATACAAACACTATATCAACGTTTTTGTCACGAAGAAATCCGAATCAACGGGTGGGCCATACCGATCAATCTAGGAGATAATTAATCTAAAATTCTGTGAGGAAAATTTGATGATGTCAACTGGAAAGATTTTGACTACTTTTCGATTTGGCTCTGAGATTCAAGTGGCCTATACATCGGAGCCCTACGCAATAGTTAACCCCTTACTCTCACAGTAAGTAGAAAACGAAAAGCGGTGAGATATAATAATATTACGATTCACGCGGTAGCAAGAGGTCGGCAAAACTCCCACTTGCTCGGTCATAACCAGCGCGATCTCAATTGTTACGATGTACACTACAGATTCAAGTCTAGGACACCGAATGTTTTCGTCATTTCGAGTTCGTAGTGTTTCTGCAAAACAATCGAGTTCAGGGTATCATGTATTTATAAAAGTGTTTCATTAAAATCTGGTTATTCCAACTTTATTGATACAAAATACTCTAATCAAGCTATGCCATGATCTTACTAACAAATATATATTTATATGAGATGAGTATACTTCATTTGTCCCCGTCGATTGAAGAGGATTTTGGAGTTCTATACCAACTGCCTACTTACCGACATGGTCGAAATTCCTCTTTCCATGCTTTTTGAGATATTGCAGATCTAGAACGAGATGCAGATGTTCAAAGTCTCATAAAGTTGGCGTCTCTTTCAATTTCCTGATAAATATAGAAAAATTTGGAGATTCGACAATGTCGGCATGCGGTTTCCTCTGGAAAGTAAACTTTTTCTCGTATTGCTCATGCAACTTTCGTCTGCTCTAAGAATTTTTTCTACTCAGCTTAGCTCGTTTTAGGAATTATCGCGCACTATGCTAAAGGAGGCAGATCAATTTACAGCAAATGGGAAAGAATCAGTTACACCTATCAAAAAGCGTGGGAATCCGTAGTCTTCCATTTCAGTATGTGTCGTCTAAGGACTCTAATGGGAAACTTCAAAATTATTTTTTACGAAGAACTCTTTCAGATTTTTCGTTTTTAAAACATTGTTAAAATGAGATA
>JAPYYZ010003639.1:0-14787 GCA_030522705.1 Eretmocerus eremicus
ATCGACACAAAAATAATGATTTCAGCCCCATTTACTGTGAAATTGGACGGAGAACCTCGACATGAGCTCTGCATAACTACTAGCCCAATCAGAATCATGAGGTAGACACTCAAACATCACGTCTCGTCACCATAGCAAGTGATGAATGATTTTATAGTAGACCAAAACGAGACTTTGGGAAGAGTGAGAGACGAGAGTTGGAGACGAGTGAAGATCGTGACAAGTGGAGATCATGATTTACGTATCGAGCAGCGATATCGAAAGAAATGCTTATAGACACGGTGATTCATAGGCTGGAGCACTCGGCACTTATGGATATACAAACAGATTCACGAGCACATCAAGTGTACGGTTAGAAATTATACACCCGGCCACTCAACGCACAAGTGTTGGCGGCTGAGAAAACTTGCGTCATAGCTGATCCGCGAATTAGAGCCGGAGATTGACACACACTTGCCACAGTCGGAGCGTCAAAGTGCAATTACTCTTCAGATCCTTAAAATTAGACCGCCTAAATCGGCTCTAGAATACTTGAAATTAGTAGTGATTCATCGTCGAAATGAGAACGGTGCCAAATTCAAATGACAGAGCTACAAATCACCCAGAGTCATGGAAATAATTTTGAGAGATACGGAGATCCAATTATACCCAAAAATTCTTCCCAACCTCCATTCACCAGTTCTCATCCCGAATGCTCAACTCGGAACAAAATGATAGCACTCGTCTCTTCTCTAAAGAAGCACCAGCTGTATTTCATAACTCGGCGCAGACTCAGCGGCATAATATCGCTCTCTTGCCTTGTGCGTAAATCTGCTCAGGTGAAGAGCAAACATATCGTTAATGGCTCGACACATTCGCGCGCGCTCGGGGCAAACTCGAAAAAAAGAAAAAAAGGACGAAAGTGAGCCGTCAAGTGGAGAGTAGATTGTGACGTCGCGTGCAACTAGCCGCTCGTGCCCCTATACAAGCGGTCCATCACGAGTAGAGCGAGTACGGCCAGAGTGATCCATGGGCCGGCCGTTATAGCTCGTGATGTTGGCGCGCTTGCATCGCATATACTGCTGCACTATGGGCTGCTGCAGACACGGCAACGCGTGTAAATCGCTCGCCGACGCGCCGAGTCGCGCAGGCCTGATATGTAGTAGACGCGCTTTTCCGCGATGTAAAAGTGAGCCGTTACTGCATCTGACGCTAGCTCTCTCTCTCTCTCTCTCTCTCTCTCTCTCTCTCTCTCTCTCTCTTCGTACAACGCGAGCTGCTGCTGCTACTACTGCTGTATTATTGTTAGCGCGAGAAGAGCGAGCAACTGTGCCGAGTGTAATCGCACTCGAAAAATGTCAGGATCCCGAAATGTTACAAAGATACGGATGGAATCCTCAAGATTTGGCGGGGAAATGTGAATTTTCAAATTTTAAAAAATATTTGCGAGATGATTACAAACAATTTCAATTCTGATGAATTTCACTGATCCGAGTTTGAAATTCAGAATGAGTAGGATGGGAATTTTTCAGATCAGGACATTCCTCTTCGATATGTCACTCTGGTTTGGAGAAGAGTAATTTATCAACCTTGCGTAAAAAACCGTTTAGTAATTTTAATACTCTAGGAGTTTGTAATTTTTGGACACTACTCTGGGAGTCGTGAGATTGCTAGTCTCAGAGTGTCCAAAAATTACAGACTCCTAGGGTAGTAGAATTACTGAAACTTTTTTTGGAGTGAAGATCTTCAATACTGATTAATCGTTGCCGACCATTGGATAGAAGGCCAAGGTCGCTTGTGATAAATTTTCTCGTCACAAAAAATTTCGTTTCGGGGTTTACCGGGCGTCGAAATTCAGATTTGTTTCTTATTCCTGGCTTCCTTGTGACATGTAAGGGATTTTCGCGTGAAACTCATTTTGATGTCTTTTTGATACGATGGAGTTACTCAGGACTTTTGAACTGTAGTGTGTTTTTCAGATATGAGAATAACTGTGAGAAGAGATTCATCGAAAATTCGCTCTCAGTCGTGTAAATTGTAAAAAACAGCATTTTCTCCTCAAAGTGCTAGGTGCTAGTCCCACCGAAAATTTGAATCCGAGGTTCCCCAGATTCGCAAAAATTTTCTTACACTACATACTTTCGTTGAAATGAACAGCTCAGCCGGGTTCCAATAAAAGCCGCCGGTTAATACTTCGCCAGAATAACTCATTCAAGCAATGTTCTGATTTAGATTTACGATTGTCGCATGACGAAAAAGTACGATTGAACATAAAATAAATTAATGATGCATGAGGATGGGAGCAAACGCAACAATTCTCAATTCTGACATGTTTTTGCAGTCATTGTGAATTGAGACATGAGGGTCAACAAACTCTCCCCGAAGAAATGAATGAGTACTGTAGAGCTCGAGTTGAAGCAGGTGTAATTGCATAACACAACCACACACTGGGAAATTCATCAGATTCGCATGGGAAAATTCATCCGCGACTCCAAGACTGCGATGATTACGAGAGAGAAACTCACAGTGCCGCTGAAATATGAGATGGCTAATCCAATTCAGCGTTGAGAAGTATGAGCAGAAAAGTCAAGCGTTTGATTGGAATACGCGCGCGAGAGCGCTCTACGCGCTACATATCGCGATTATTTTACAGTTCGAACGTGATACACGCGTGCAGTCGTAACAACGTGTTAAGGTGATTGAGTGGTGTATTGATTTACGCGAGTATCTAAACGTCACTTGTTTGAGCTGCCATTAAAAGTATCGAGGCTGCTGCCTTTTCCATGCCGCCTATTGCAAACGGGAATCGGAGCGATCCTTTCAGCCGCGTGACTCTCGAGTCGCAAGCTCGCTTTCTTGCGGCTCCCGATGCAGTGTGCGCAGGATAAATCAACTTACGCGATCTCGGGTGGGCAAAACTTCTCACGGCGTCGCTCGATTATCAGCTCTACATCGTTTTGCTACTCACCTGCAACAAACGAAAGAAAACACAGTAATTAGTAAGTCATGCTAATGCTCCATATAAAAATGTCAAATCGAGACTCTTCCTCTCATATAATTCACACGCGCTAGCACATATTTTCAGTCGCTTCACATAACCATTATTCGCGTGATCGCACGGTCGCAGAGGTAATAGAGCTGTGCGATGTATCGCAACGCGATGAATCATGATTTAACGTGCAAAAAGTGTATGCGAGATGGCAAGAGTGACGGCTGATCGACGTTGATCCGTCGCGAGCGGTATTTCACAGAGGTTGCGCATACACATAGAGCACACCCGCGCACAAATCAGCGGAGAGTACGAGTATATTACATCCTCGCAGCTATAAGCGGAGGCGCGGAGTAGTCCAAGGCGTCTGTTAGCGCGGTATTATAGCAGACGCAGAAAATGAGCGGATGGCGTCAGATCGGATGCGCGCGAGCTCGTAACTCATCATTAATTAATTAATGAGCCTCGTCCGCGAGACTCTCTCTCTTTACAACGCTCTCGAGTCTTGAGATTGTTCCAAGTATAGGAATAGACAAAATAGCGACAAACTCTCAAGAATTCGCGGACAATCGGCAACTGCAGCATCCGTCAATCACACTCGGACAGCCCGTCTCCCTGAATCATCGGACGCAACGCGCTAATCGCTCTCAAGATCTCCGACGACCGCGACGGTTATCATCGGAGCGCGGTTGATTGATTCATCACTCGTCCGATCTCTTAGTGCTCTCAATAGAGCGGAACGAGGCGACTGATCTGAAAAAAAATTGACGCGCTAATAGCCGCAGTGGCATTCGATTCGTCCGAGCGAGGCAAAGCACGTCTCATTACTCGCGGCTTCGCAAGCGCTTATCTCGAATCCCGCAGATTCCGCAGCTGCATCTCGCAGAAATAGGTATGTACGACTCGGGTTTGACATAGCGGCAAACTGCAGGCACGGTACGCTTCATCTAGCTTGATTCGTGGCCTTGCCGAGCGCGCAACATTAATCGGACTCTCCCGCGGCTTCCGGCGCCCCGTCTGATTTTTGCGAGCGAGGCAAAGTACGTAACCTAATCGCGAATTCGACCAAGAGGCCGGAGGGACGCACAGTGACCCCTTGTGTCGAGCTGCTATTCCCGAGAGTACGTCTCATACTCGCGGTATGCTCCGTCTCGGCTCGAGGCGGGCGTTTCAAATTGCCCGCGACGTTCGGCACGTCGACCATTTGCAAAAGGGCGCGCAAGCTCCGATGCATGGCCTTCCGGTTCGCGCTCATTTCATTCGTTTCTCGAGATGCAGAACTGGACGAGTTGACACAGTTGCAAGTTGGAGGCTTGATCGATGCGATGAGTGGGTGTGTGTATGTTGGGTGGCGATGCACTTGCCGCTGCAGCGAGGCGAGCGCTAAAAGTATAGAGAGGACAAGTGCGACACCTCGCGACGAGAGCCGCTCGGTGGCCGCGAGAGCGATATGACTGTAATGAGGCATTGAAAAAGAGTTATTGCTCGCGTTCGCTGCTCGCTCGAGTGCGTTACGCCGCTCTTTCTCGCGTGCTTACATTACACGCTGTAGAGACAGGAGCGTCGCTAAAATCGAAAGAACAAAGAACCAAGTGCAGACGCTTTTTCCTTCATTTTTTCCTATCACGCGGTTGAATACGGCCGGGACATCGCCACAGCCTGTTGAGTGATCCAAAGTAATGAGATTGTAAAGAGGGATCCTTGTGTCAACTCTCGCGTGAATGCGACCAATGAGCGATGAAAAATTCTTACGCCGAAGAAACACCCCAACAAGCTCGCAGATATCAACAGAAGAAGAAGTGAGTAAATTTTGATGAGCTAGACACCAGAATGCATAATCGATGGCATTTCTAAAAATAGGATAATCAAATTCATCTCCAAGTTTAGATTCGACGTACAAGCAGTGCGCCGCGCACGATTCAGCCGTCCATCCGTTTTCGCGCTCTCGAGTATTGGTTATATGTATTGGTGTTATCCACCGCAGGTACGGGTCGAGCGCACAGCTGCGAAGAGCGATCGCTGGCGCGAGTCGCAGATCAATCACTCGGCGTCAATCCGAACGGCATAATAAAAGTTGGCCGAGCGCGTCAGTCTGAGGCTCCAGCATCTCAAGAGGAACAAGTGGAGGAGGAAGGAGAGAAGGAGCGTGGAGGCAAGGATATCCGATGCAGGCTGGAAAAGTTTGAAGGAGCTCCGGCCGCGGCTCGCGACGCTCTCTAGATATCCAAACTCCGCGAGAAGAGGAGCGTCGAGAGTTGGGCGAGCTTTGATGGACGAATTCCGTGTCTTCGCAAATAAGCGCATTAATCAAATGACTCAACGTTCTATTTCAGTGAGGATGCAGAGAGAGAGGTGCGCTCGGCGATGCTGCGCTATGCGCCGAGAGCAAGCGATCCGCGACCGACGAAACAGAATCTGTTTGTCCCCGCGACGAGACATCTGTCATTCCCCCGTCCGCTCTCTTCTTTCATCCGCCTCTCTCTCGGATGCATCTGCAACGCACAGAGCGCGTCGCGCGCCGCTATCGTCAACGTCGTAAAGTCCGAATCATTCTCGCTCTCGTCGTATACGAGAGACGGCTATGAGAGCAGCGTATACCAAGAGAGAGACGGACAGACGATTTTAGACCGTGCGAATGATCTATAACGACGCGTCATATTTATAGATGCGCGCGAGAGACCGGAGAGACAGTGAGGCTCTCTCTTTCTCTGATGCTGCGCTGCGCCGCGGACACACTTTTTCGAGCTTGAATTCGCTCGTTTCGTCGCGCGGCTATGCGAGGCGCTTGACCGAGCCCCGCTCGAGTTATCCGATACACCGCGAATCGCTCTCGATGTCGGGTGGAGGCCGCAGGTGGGTTTGTGGGTGAATTTTGACGCGAGCGATGCGGGAGTTTAGCGAGATGCGCGATGCTGCTCCACTTGGATCACTCAGAGTCATCAACAAGAAGTTCGAAGCGATACAGTTGGACCAATAATTTGGGAAGTGAAGTAACTAACCAACTCAACAAGATTTGATTTGAAAAGTACCATAAACTCCTTTGTAGCGTGAGCATTTTTGAAAAATGCTAAACATAATTTTTTCACCTTTCTATCGTTCTTTTTGCTCTAGGTAATTGAACCCATGAGGCTAGGTGAAGGATAATGACACCAATCAATCAATCAATCGTATGATCGATCGCATTAATCAATCAGTCAATTAGGCCCGTACCTCTTTACCTCTCATAAGGAAATTCAATCGTGCGTGACAACATCCAATAGATTACTCATCATAAAATTCGTTTCACGGAAGAATTTTGTATTAATTTTGATAGATAGGTCCACGTCACCGCCGAGGCCAACTCTGACGAGCGTCGCTCTGTAATTCTCGATACAAGATCTGGCATCCCTCATCCCCCGTGCTTTGTAATTTTCAACAAGGCCACAAACTGTAGCGATATATAGCTCAAACAGCCGAAAGATTACTCAAATAGATATGAGGGAGATCACGAACAGGCCACGCTCGCTGAAAAACTTCAAACGCAGTCATCGATGATCAAAAGCTGACAAACGCTCTATCGTGCGTGAATTCAATCGGAACAGCCGCGCATCGTGTGGGCGTCAGAGGTGCGTTTCGGGATGCGATTGAACTCATTAGACAGTTCATTATTATTCGGCGAATATATTAATTGATTTCGAAAACGTAATTTTCTGTTTGAACGATCAAAACGCATCTGCTTGCACTGCTCCCATAGTCATTGTCTATCTGGCTATATCGCGCGTCGGCGTACGCAAACTTTTGACGTCGCTCATATACATTTCCTCGCGCTGCGTTTATGTTTATTCGAATACATTGTTTTCGAGAGCCACACTGTTTTCATTTGATCAATCACGTCACGTGCACAAAGACCGCTGTGTTATTCCATTGCACGCGCGAGATTCACTGTCATTTTGCCACCGCCCAATGACGATCCGTGAATTATAAAGCACTCGAGAGAGCGAGGGAAGAAAACTCTGCCTGATAAATCAAATTGAAAATTAATCACTAGCAATTTCGCAAACGTACTGAGTTATCGCTGCTCGTTGCAAATCAATTTTCCATGACTGAGAGCGTATACGAATCGCGATGCAGCCCACTGCACATCGAATATATTCGCAAATTTTATATTTTGCAGAAACTTTCGTACAGAAGCTGACACAAAAATACACGATTAGCAGCCGCTGATTTAGTTTCACATCAAAAGATGGGCGGGCAAAATTCCATTTGCTGAACTTGAAATGCACACAACGATCGGTTGCAAGGGCTGCAGCATCAGCTACACGCAAACGGAGAATCGCTCGGGGCAGCATGGGCAGAGCTTATTAGCTCACATCAACAATGCCTAGAGGAGCCGGTTGAATTATCCTATCGCCCGAATAATTCCGCTCACTTTTCAGCACGTACTGTCGAGAGACGCGCAGCCTCCTTTGTTCTCCCCTTGTTGGGATATGCATTTGCAGTCGAATAGAATTAGCCACGGCGAGCAGAGTCGAACCGCGAGCCGGATTAGCCCTTCTCTCCAGTCTTGTCGTCGTCGCCGACCTAAGCTCGTTATCACTCGTCGATAATTATTAGCGCGCAAAGGCACATATTACAGTCGCCCACAAGGCATGAGCTGCAATTTTCGCAAATCGTGTGGTGAGACGTCATCTCGTTCTTACTGGACGTATGCGATATATTGATCTCGGTAAGTATTGAAGATCTGCGCGCTGTAGGAAAACTGTGAGGATAAATTGCAGAAGCCAAAACTCGGGAAAAATCATCATCGTGGTTCGATTATAGATTTTATAGCTACAATTTTGAATCCACATTGTAATCGATGTTTTGGAATATCAAATGGTTTTCTAGGATACTATAATATTTTTGACAGCTGTTTCTTGAAGTATTATGTAAGTATGTGGTTAATTGGTAGCTTTGAAGGAACCTTATTGTATCAGATAAGATTGAAAAGTACATCCATCCCACATAACAATGAACTCAGCCACGAGTGTGGAATACGGTAAAAATTAGATCGGTAACATCCCTCCAAATAATGGTTCAGCATACTTAGTCTCAAAAGATGCCAAATTGGATAAGAGCCTCGATTATGTTTACTCACTCACACATCCATCATTATTCAATCAAAAATTTACATTCGTCAATATGAGGAGGCTTCAATGTCTGTGAATAAATTTCCGATTGTGTCAGGGAGCAAAGAGCACGATTTATTACGTATTGCCATTCAACTCTCAATTCTCAATCAATCAATATTAGAAAGAAGGTTAATGACATGCATTGTTCTCTTAATGAGGATGATCAGTCATTGTCCCTGATCAATTGACTGATTCAAAGTTGAAATGAGATGAGATAAAGGAGGAGATCATGACTGAAATGAGTTTTAGTGGAAAAATGTTCAGAGTGAGATAGGTTCCTGTTGTAAAGAAATCAAACAGTTTTGGATGATTGCCTTCGAATCCAAATGAATACAATGACAAACTAATTATTCCATTATCTAACAAATTCACCTCTACATTTGACTATGTGGTAGCCAAAAAATACTAACATGATCTGTATCATCCTGTTATTCACAGAACGATAATGGATCCACTTTAATCTAGTCTTATTACAGAAATAACCACCAGATAGCAGTAAGAAGCGCTTTTATGAGATAATGAAATATTTATCCGATCAGGTGACCTACGTATTAGGTAATTTATAGATCTATATGAGTAATAATCCGCTTCTACTTGAAATGACTCCGTTTCATACCGAGTATCAAAATTTTGCCGAAAGCAAATATCTATATTTTTGACGATGGAAATCACAGCCCATTCATCATCAGCAAGCTGCTGAATATACTCCTCGATATACTCAAACTGCGCATGAATTTCTGCTAAGACTGCAGCATGAAATAGCATCTTCCAAAAATCTTTAATCTTTGTACAGCTTCGAATTATAGCTTCATTGCCAAAATGTATCTGGGAGCGCCGAGAAAGCATAATGTGCTCGATAATATGTTCCTATACCATAGAAGCACCCAAGCCGTTCCCATTTTTTCGATATACTATGCGTGAAAGTTGACTTTACGCGCGGGCTATTGGCTTTCTTTCCAGCACAGTATATCGAAAAACAGAATTTGCTACTTGCGCAGAGCGGTTTCCGCTCTCTTCTGATAATTTAGACCCTCGCCTCCGGCTCCTCGAACATCCTAGCGACTTGGACCACGGGAGGAAGACGTGAATGTATAGATTTGAGCTCGGATTTGAGTGTATAGAATCGTCGTTAAATTTTATTCTATTCCAAGTCGCTAAAGGATTTGAGAATGATGGGAACCGCTTTCTATGCGGCAGTTGCATAGCTACGACATGGCCTTCTCTAACTCGCACTCTCAATTCTTTTGTGGATATTTGGATATTTGTGATTCTGTAGTACGTGAGTGGAGCATGGCATCAAGGTACACAGTGATGTCATTGGAAGCAGTGCTGTAGTATTTCGCAAGCTGAGTACGGATAAAACTCGATCCCAATGAGATCGTAATGGTATCAGGTCTGTCAGCGGGCAAACCACAGCTGTCGTGCGAGGAATATCACGTCTGTGCTGTAGTGGTGAGAGAAGTGACGAGGATGATGACAACGACAGCGCGGGAAAAAAGCATCTGGCGAGTGTGCAGGATGCAAACAACTGCAAGAAGCAGCTTGAGAATTTCTAGTCCGCAGGAATGTTTCATGATTAACGATCTGAGCATGTTGACTCTCAATCGATTCTTCCGACTCCGATATTGGAGACGAATTAGTTGAGGCGTTTCACAGAGTCATTTTGATGTCATACAAAATTTTGTCGAAGCTGCGTCCCATGAGTTTGTTTTTTCCTAAAAATTTTATTTTGATATTCTGACGGGACTATTTAGGTTGTTTTAAACTCTACTGACACATTGGTTGTTACCGGAATTTTAAGAAATTATTATATTCCAATTAGGGGAGAGGTCCAGTTAAAATTCTAAAACTACACATTATATATCAGAAAAATGCACATGTTTGAAGATTCCATTCCTAGTTACGGTAAAACAGCTCAAATTGATTGGGAGTATAAATAGTCAACGGACTCGAAACTCTATCAGGATCTCGCATGTGTAACTATAATGGCAAAACTCATCATTTCAACGAACAATTCAATGCTTTTTGTGTTTGAACAGAGACTCAAATATTTCCCAATTACAAAACTCTGAATCAATAATTCTTCTACTGAAATATTTTTCTACGACGCATAGTGATAGGATCGATCAATTTTGACGTTGGAATACAAGGCGGTATTTGCTCTTAAAACGTACATCACCAATTACAAATAGTGTCACTTATCGTACTTTTGATCTACCATAAGGTGGGACAGAAAAACTGTGAGAGACAAAGGAATTATTGTTCTTCTTGAACCACTTTGAGATGGATCCTACCTTCACGGTCTTACTGTTTATGTATTTACGCATACACAAACTCATGTTTAGCCTCAAGGTAACTGTCCATCATCTGTATATAATTAAATATTGGCCCCGCCAGAGCAGCACAAAGGTCAGATGAGAAAAAGAAAAGAAAGAGAAGGGAGTGAGAGAGAGAGAGAGATCAGAAGAGAGAAAGCCAACGCAGACGCATGAAGGAAAGGGAACGATCACTTTGATCTGTTCAAGCGGACAGATCTCGTCATCACTATGGGGTCCTCAGCAGTTCTCCCGTCTCTCTTTTACTTCATCCCTCGATTAGTGCAATGTATATCCATGCTGCTGCTACTGCTCTTCTCGGTGTATGGGGTGGACACATGTTTCTGAATTAAGCTTGATCCTAACATGACATAATTGTCCATGCTTTTGAATAGATGCAGCTCCCTACGAACTATGTCCACCAGTTATTTCTGAACTATTTGTTTTGGAAGTCTGGTCAGAAGCTTTTACTTTTGGATAACAGATCTCACGACAAATTCAAGTTTTTGGACTAATTTGGAATGCGAGCAAGAAAAGTTTACTGTTTTAAAATTCTTGTCCTTGTTGGTTCATATAGATATCCGTGTAAGAATGAACATGAAGATTGGGCCACATTGATAATGTAGGGTTGATAAACTCATAAAAGATCGTGAGATGGGCCATTCACTAAATCATAAGACTAAAACAAATCACATACCAATTCAAAGATCATACAGTAGAGGTAATTTGTCACTTCCTCATGCAGATCTCTTGCTAATTTCTGAACGTATTACTTTGTCGGAGCAGCTCATTATAGGTCCCAAAAATTTGGCATGGTCCTCTATTGCAAAGTTCTTCTTTTAAATCAATTCACCTAGTTTCACAAAAACTTGCTGGAGCTGCTAAGCAAAACACACAGTCAAAAAATGTCTGATCTACGCTGTGATGCTGCGAGACTGCAGCTATGCACATCCATCGCGATTGATTCTTTTGTATGCACTCAAACAACACACAGACGGATGAAAGCTGGAGGGCCGGTTCGATTTCCCGGGGCGTATGAAAAAACAAGACGCGAAACGATAGGCAATACTTTGACGACGCCGGCGCACGTTGATGAGGGGCTTTTCTGTGCTCCTCGCTCGTCAGACTTGCGAGTTTGTCGTTGGGGCTCGATGCGTGTCCCGAGAGCCAGATGAGCATGCAACTCTTTTGCTCTTTTTCAGCCAAGCGGTATTAGTGCGATGCATGCACGTGTATTGGCGAGAAGAGGCTCATAGGCTTTGAGAAAGAACAATCGATTGGACACAGGCGTTGCGATGAGCATGATTCCTGAGTTTGTCACGAGCGGAAGGGAATCTCTCTCTTGTCCTCTGTATCTCTCTCTCTCATGTTAGCGTGTGGATCGAGAAAGGATGTGCGCGCGAGAACTGCTTGATTACCCTTTTCGGTGTCAAAACAGCCAAATCCCTCTGTACACTCTCTCCCTGCCTGTTTGGCCTTCTTTTGTTGCTTTGTCACTCTCTTTGTGCGTGATAGAGGAGATACAGCTCTCTGCGAATGACTGTTTGCTCATCACGTGGAGCATCATCTCCTTCAAAAGCATTTTGCCAACTTTTTTCCCAATCCACGATTTGGAGCACTATCGTGGGAGATCAGGATACCTCAGAATCCAATACATCTCTGCAGAGTATTTTTCCATCAATCCTCGCATTGACTTTTTTCACAGCGCTCGACAGCTCAATGGATAATTGCATATATATCCTCGTTGCTGCTGATGTGTTCACCGCAAAAGGTTGAGTCATCCGAGCAATCGAGTGACGGAAAAAAAGCTCTCAATAAACAAATGTCAAAGCAATGATTTCGCATCGGATTTCTACGTTTCAATTCCACTCGTCACGCTACATTGATCTCAAGTGAGATTCAACATAGGCGTAATGCCATATCCGTACTGACTGATGCGTGCGCAAGGCTTGCGCGAACTTCGAAATGGATAAGCGTCATCTTCCTGCGTGTTGACCTCATGTATAAGAAATCTTGAGAATCGCGCGGTGCATGGCTCGGATACAGGATAGAATTCATTGCAAGTTTCTTCGATTCCTCGACACCGAGACGATCGTGGTGACACAGAAGGCCGAGGTGGTAATTACGAATCGAGCAATCAATCACGACAGATTAGATATTAATGGATCTCTCTTGGTGTATCTTATGCGACGAGCGCTGCAAGACGTGAGCTGTAATTCAAGTGAATGAAGCATCGATCGATGTATCATTACGCAACGCGACGGCATTATATGGGCTGTCGCGATAGATTGCGAGCCGAGTTGCGAGCCGAATTGGAGAATAATTTCTGAATTTTTGATACGCTAAGGAGGAACTGTTTTCAAAGACGAGCTTGGTGACTGCCACTTCGACATCCACAGTGAACCTGTTCAGCATGCTTTTATTTAGGAAAGATAACTGCTAAAGCGGAAGACAACTACGTGGGCTGGTTTTACAATCAATGTTAATTGAGCAAACTCAGTAAAAATTAATTCTTTCCTTCTCGATAGAATCTACAGGAATTCCCAAATGATTTGTTTACAGTAGTGAGATGTTTGATGAAGATTTTGAGCCATTGTGTGAGGAAACTTTGAAATGAACCCAACTGTACGGTGAAAGATATCTTTCCATGTCGATTGGCTCACTATTCCTTGCATAAAGATTACTCAAAAAGATACTCTCGGTTGGTTTTAGGCTGAAAGATTATTTTTGACCGAGTACAATTCAATCTTCCGTATTGTTATACAGAATTTGGTTATTCACTTTTTGTAGGATCAATCAACTTAGCAAGGTTCACTCTAACAAGTATAATGACCCCCCATCACTCCACATTTGTCAGCTTTACAAGCTAATTATTGATGCACAGTGATCTCACGAGCAAAGGCCTCTGAATGCGAGTCATGAAATTTGCTGGAAATATCTATTCATTCTCATCATCATAAAATATGTAATGTTTAAAGTTTTGAAGACAAACGCTTGAACTTATAGAAAGAATGGGGAGAAAGCCAATACACTTGCTGTGGTGGACGAGGTGGTGGAACTTATTGATGGAGAAATGCCCCTTCTAGATTTCAGACTCTATCTTGATCAACTCAAATCACCTTGAGAATTGACTCACAACATTGCAGGATCATTGTGTGGTGGATTGTGTTCTATTTTTTCTATCAATAGTATCTCAAATTTTAGCATATTGACCATGCTCTCATCCTAGCTTGTTTGCAATTTAGACTCTAGCATTCTAAGGTAATCATCGATTCCCATCAAAACAAGACTACATCTGAATTTCTGCAAAATCCATAATCTAGACATCATAAAGCCTTTCCTTGGATGTCAAACCATTCGATGAGTCGACTGTAAGAAGTGTAAGAATAGTTGACAATGAGATTCCTCCTGTACAATGGTAGTTGCGGGGTTTTTCGTATCGATGTGAGTTATGTAAAGTCTACCTCTATTCCTCCACCAAGAAAACTTCAGAGCTCTCTGGAAACTACGTGACGTTAGTTAAAAGAATTCACAATTGATCGATAATAGTTTTATTAAGTAACAGCCATCATGTTTGAGGAAGAGACAAGCGAGATAAAAGTAACATCAGAACACTCCATCGACCACAAAAAAATGATCACAAAGACATCCTAGCTATTGAATTTGGGATGATTGAGTATCAAGAACGTTTTTAACATCAGGATAATGACAATAGATCGGTGACTGGAGGTGGTGATGGTACACGCTAGCTTGTTTGCCAGCTCACACGCATATCTTTTTGATAAAAAAAGCTTTCTCATTCGACACCACCCTCTCATATATCGGATAGTGACAATGGATGGAATCGGCCCTGTTGCTGACATTTTCAAATTTAATTCAGAAGAAGACGACAAGATTAGCCAATTACACCCCCTTAGAATATAAAAAACACAATCAAAGGCTATTGCGCGGCTCAGAGGCGGCGTAATCCTGCACAGGATGCACAGGAGTGATGAATGAAACGGTCATAGCAGAGATCCGATAGGTGCATCAAAAACAATGCATAGAGCAAACCGGGACAATGTATTGGGGCTCGTGATGAATTTCGTCAAATCGAGTGTCCCAAAAAAGAAAGCGCGGACGGGGATGGCGAGCCAAAAGAGAGGAGGGAGTTCTACGCGAGATATGGTTATTTATCGGTTGATGTCAAAGGCTTATGCACGCGTCAGGGCTGCTGTGCAGCGCGCGGTAGCGTCAGGCCAAATGAAAGGCGCCTTTTATGCTCATCGCGTGTCACTCTGTGCTTCTTTTTGCCCGCTGCACTTTCTCCCCTCCTCGCCCACTATCTGCTGCTCCTCTCGCACGACCATTCATC
>JAPYYZ010003640.1:0-12120 GCA_030522705.1 Eretmocerus eremicus
TGTTGTACTCCAGGTTGCTGATGTTATAGAGAAAAGGAAAAATCTTGAAATCTACAGGTTCCATTTATTCATCGTGATTTTACGTAACAGCAAATTGATCTTAGATGGATATTCTCTGCATAAATTGTACAGTATCCGATGCGTGCATCTTTCCGCGGTTGCTGGAAGGTTGGGCTAGAATTTGATTTTGGCCAACACGATAGCTTTTTCCATGGTTTTTGATACATGAGGGAGAAATGAACCTTAAGGGGAAGGAAAAGCTCTACCTTACCGACATTCATCATAAATTAATTTAAAATAAAACAGAACAATATTTTCAAAAAGTAGCTCCAATCCAATTTGCCTATTGGCAGAATGCACCACTGTGTAAAGTTTTGGAGTGATCCGTGGCAAGCTCTTGGAATAATCTTGACTCTAGTTTAATTACCATATATTTGCATTAGAGTTGAGATTACTCAAAGAGCTTTCCGTGGATCATTCCTAAATTTCATTGTTGTGCATTCTGCCAATACGCAGTTTGGATTAGAGCTACTTTTAAAAGTATTGTTTTTTCTTCTCCCTTCTTGTCCCTCTTATGCTTCTTCTCCCTCTTCTCCCTCATCTGCACTCATCTAGCTAAATGTTTGAAAATATCACGCTCTCACTTTTTTCTTAATTACAGTCTCTCACTTATGGCGCAATCATATTTTGAATTTCTACGCAAACTTCGCAAATTCACTTATGTCAAAGCCTGAAAATTTTCCATTTCAAAATTTCTCTAACCCATTAGAGACAGACGGGACGCTTTTTCCCTTTTTTCTTCAGCGGTATAAGTAATTGTGGAATCGTTGGTGACAAAAATCAAAAGATATAAGTTTTGACTTAAAATTTCTCGTTCTTTCGATTGGTGTAGTCAGAATTTCGAAAGAACATATACTGAAAAAGTTATGACTGTTTTTTAATAAAAAAGCATGAATTTTCAGTGAACAAACAATTTTTATTCCATTTTTTCGCATCGAAGATGCAAGACGATTCGTCCGAACTGTGTATTCCTTGCGTCCATGAACCCCGAGGTTCAAAACCCCCCATAGGATTTTTCCGAATCAAACACGTCGGTATTCAATGTTACAACGATATCGTGCTCCGCCTCACAATCCCAGAGCCAAAAATAATAGTAAACATCGTATCCTCCTCCGACCCAGGTGATAAACCTTCGCCCAGCAAACGGCAAATCGGGCGTAGCCAAACCCCGAGCGTCTCCAGTCCGGCCCAACAAGGAGAATCCCACAGGACTCGTGACGAAACTCGGCGGTACCATAGTCAAGGACGGCCTCACAACCGTCCACGAGACCAGCGTGATTGGCACCTACATAAACGGAAAGTACGCCCAGGTTCTCCAGAGCTCGTCTCACGTCCTCAACGAGCCCGACCAGCAGCAGCAACAGCAGCCAAGCAACGTCGAGGCTAATAGGATAAGGCCCAGTGGGACCCAGAGGATACTTAAGACAATCGGGCCCCAGGGCAAGCTCAAGCAGCAGCAACAGCAGCAGCTGGAGCCCACCTCGCCGGCGCAGAATGAAGAGTTCCACGAGTTTGGTGAGTTTTTGGGTTTTGTTATTTGTTGTGAGGGGTTGGTGTGTGGGTGTGTGGGTGTGGAGAGGTTCATATTTTGAAGGAATGTATTATAGGGCTTGGCGTTAACCTTTTGCAGGTGAGAGTTTTCTTATTGGGTATCAACAACTTTTGATGGGGTGCTTTGGATGATTGAGAGCCCGATTAATTCATGCGAGCGACTGGTGGCTACGGATTTTACGAGTGCGACAGCCTAGTTCGGAGGGATTAGGTTGCGGGACCCGATATTTTAGACTCTGATGCGAGATTTCAAGGCAGTAGCGGATTCATTGGGTACTGGTGACACTTTTTGTTTACGAATATTCGCCAGATCGAAAGTTTGGTGGGTGAAATTGAACGATCTTCAACCGTTATGACGAGGAGGCCTATAGAATAGATCTAGTAGATTTCGATTTTGAATGAATCGAAAGTAATTTTTCGCAATGATTGAGTGAAACCAAAAGGGTTACGTGATATTTTTCACGATACAGTGGAACCTCTACAAGCTGGACACCATCGGTTGCCAAGAAAGTATACGACTTATGAGGGGATGCCTAGCGATTTGGCGGGAAAACTGCTTACTGGTCCATGTAATACTTCGATGAATGAAGACGATAGTCACATAATTAAAAGATGAAGATTAATGAATATAAAATCATAATCATAACATGATGAGCCACCGTCTCTCCCGGCTCCAAGTATTATCTTCCCGGATTCTGACTGAATTGAGTCAATATTTTTTGTCCGTATCCGGTCTCGAGATGAGTGTCAGGGAGGCGGAAACATGCTAGGGGATACGAACCCGGCCGTTTGCCGATGTAGAAGTCCGCGATGTAGAGATGCCTGTCTTATGAAGGCATCCTAAAATGGAGGGTTCACTGTATACACCTGAAACATTTTACTGTGTCTATTCGGATACACTCTGATCTGAAAAATGATATCGCGTTTTTCCGGATAAAATTGGGCAATGCAGTAATATCAACTTTAAAATATGAATTGTGATGTCCCAAAGTGGGAAAGAATATAGAGTAATCCCTCTGATGGCCTGGAAATTATCTGGATCCCTAAGGTTTTCTTTCATGCTGCTATCCTTCGAAAAAGCAACCGACGTCTTTTCACATGCATCTTATTCATCGGAAACGGGAGTTAACCCTTTCAAGGACTGTATATAAGAAGCATTCTTCCCGCTTATTTTTTTCAGTTTTTTGAGATAACTTTGATTAGGCAAAGATGAGGATCATGGGGTGATCCTCTTGTAACAAAAACACCGACCAAATTGTTCATATCGGGGCTATGAAATTCACCATAGATGCAACAAATTTCAATAGCCTTGTGGTGATGAAATCGTACCTGATCGGAGATTCTTGAACTAGATCTTCAATCGTACAGTATACTCGCACCCACTCTCCCGCCAAAAGTGTAATCAGAAGACAAAATGAAATCGTAGCATCGGTAATCGTCCCTTGTCCAAAACCGGACAAGAATATGGCTCAGTATTGCTCAAGGACTCGAGGCGCATTTCAAAATTTCAATTATCCTCGTTGCTCGCGAGTCCGGTCACTCTTGCCGCGCTCGAACGACAGCGCGAATCTATTCAAGTGTACTCTCGCTCATGATTTCGAAAGCCGCGATGGATTTCGAGCGCCGAATCGGTGACTGTGTATTAATGGTGCGGGGCTACTTTTGACAGGTGCCGGAGGAAACAGGGCAGGCAGACAGCGGTCGACGGGACAGCTGAGGCCCAAATTTCGCAACAAGATCGTCGACGAAGCAAACAGTTCCGACAACAATGCCGAGCAGGTCCAACAGCAGCAGCGACCCAACGGCAAGAATAGGCCCAATGGCACTTCTCGGCCTGGATACAAGTGAGTCGATGCTAATCAAAATTGACAGATCGACCGTGTAATACCGGCTATTGCGACAATATTGGGTCTCTGAGTGGTATTGTTGCTCCTACTGAAAGTTTAAAGTCCGCCAAAGCAGGCTCTCGAACCGTTAATAAAAGTCAAGAAAGATTGACGAAACGTTTGCACGGAATCTCACGGGCATATAAAGATAGTAAATCAAACACGAATGAATGAACAACACAGATGCAGAGATTTTTCGAAAACAGGTTGAGGAAGCACGTTGTCATGATAGTAAAGCACGTGCCAGTTCTATGGAACCTATGTGCAAAAATTGTTACATCGCAATAAAATTCAACAAGTCATACACAAATGTAGCCGTGGATTTTCATTTCAAAGATGCCAAAAGTTACTGAGGCTCCACAAGTTCTCCCCATACGATGAGGCAATGCTACACGTTTAATCTTTCACCCAGACACTATCAGATATCACCTGATAATCAATTCCTCTGACATATGTTCCTCGACTCGGGTTCATTATTGATCGACATTTCTAAGCATGAGACATGATCTCGATTCGAAGAATGAATTTGGCTAATTTATGGGGACAATCAATCGAATCAAATACAACACAGTGTCTGAAGATACCGACTATTTTTATTTCATAGTAATCGCAGTCTTATTGTGCGGAGGAGAAGCGGTCTTACTAAACTCGTCTGTTACTACTTACTGTGTCTCTACTCGGCTTGCTCATCAAGCGTCGCAGGAAGCAAATTTTCCATCGTTTATTCTAGATTCTATCACCATAATTCATCCACTTTGGCATCTCATGTAATAATGAAATGAGCTGTCCTATGCTTACTAGTTGGAGGATTATCACATGGTATGGGTAAAGTTCACCTTGTCGATGGTTATTGATCAGCACATGAATACAATCAATATTCAGAATCTCCACATTTTTGATCTCTTGGAAGTTAACGCATTCGAAAGTGATGAATTTCGGTTGGTTATAGACGGTAAAAAAACTACATAGACCATAAAGCCGTTTTTCTACGCATCAAAAAGTAAAGGTCGATCGGATCAAAGAATCTAATGACATATTTCTCTGGATGATTTTTTGAACACGGCAAAAGCGAAACGCATCACTTTTTATGATAACTTTCCCCAAAATTCCTCGGCTGAACTGATTGGATCGATTTCGACCCCATGAAATGAGCCAAAGCCTGTAGGGATGCCTCAGTTGACCCGACCTTGCAAATTCTGTAATTTCTATTCCCAAAGTCTCTTGAAAATTCAAGGGACCCATCCATACCACCAAAAACACAAATCGCAACATGTCCCTCGAAAAACCAAGTGACTCAACCCTCTCAACCCCTCCTCCCCAGGAACAGAGCGTCCACCACGCAGTCCACTCCAACGACCTCCGAGTCGACGCCCCGTCGACGCAACTCAGCCAACGGTGGAGGTTTCCGCCCATCCAACAGCGCGGGCAGCCCAAAGCAGTACAAAAATTCAAAAAGCGAGACCAGCTCGCCCCTCTCGACCTCCAATCCTCTGGTCAAGTCCAAGCTTCCTCGAACCCAGGGCCGCTGGTCGTACAAGTCCACGCCCAAACCTCGCGTCCAGATCCGCAAACAGTCTGGGCTAAATTCTGCCAGTACCGCCAACGCCGTCAGCCCTAACCTAGAAGACCAACTGCCTCCCGGAGTGAGCACCGAGCAGAGCGTCGTCGTGGCCTCGCAGCCGGATTTGGAAACTGGATTGGGAGGTCAGAGGAGGGAGGCCGTGGACTTTGACGCCGAGCTCGAGGAGGGAGAGTCCGAGGACCCGCCGAACGTCAGCGTGCCCCAAGTCAATCAGGGGGTCGAGGGTGAGGTTCAGCCGACGCCTGCCAAGTTGCCCATGGAGACTCTCAATGTTGAGATTTCGACGCCTGCTGATGTTAACGATATCTACTTTGAGATCGCCACCGTCAAGTCGCCCTACGAGTTCCAGGTGAGCTGGGGGTGACTTCGTTTTAGGGTGTGCCTATTGTTCCTTTGGTTATCGATCGTGGACCTCGATTGGAGATGTAATCTGGACTGTGCATGAGAGCAGGTAGATGACGAATGACGGCGCGACTAGGGAACTATATTGGTTGTGGAGATTGTATCGCTATTGATTAGAGGAAGATTTCAATGCAAGTGTTTTTTTGTTTTTGTTAAGCCCTAGGCCCGTGGAGCATGAATTCGAATGAGATACTACTCGATTGCTCCTTACGACTTCTCACACAATGTCACGGTACATTCGTTTGCGCAGATCAACTTGGCAAAGTGAATCCTAGATGAGCTTGTAAAATCATGAGATTTTGTGTGCTCCTTTTACCTTACAGGTGCCCGTTTTACCCCACTTTTTTCTCTTTTGATTTTTTTTCGATTTTGACAAAATGAGCAGATATAAAATTTTCTAAAAAGCTCTTCACAAGATGTGTCTTTACCGATCGCTCAGTTCGAGAAAGTGGGAAAATGAAAATTGACGACGTGAGATCGATTTCAATTGGAGGTGCCAGTCTTACCCCACTCTCCCCTATAACAAAAACGCCGCGAGTGATAGTTGAACATTTGAACGCCTAGCAGAGGTGGAAGGTCCAAAACTTTGCGTGCACACGTCAAATCTAATTTCTCGAAGATTGACCGACCAATTACTTAAAAATTTGTAATATAATTTCATCCCCCTTGCACAATAAAGAGCAACATTTGAAGCCTGAAGCAGCGATCAATATACTGCCTATTCATTATTCTCGGCCATACCAGGTCAGCTTGATGGGGCCGGTTTATAGAGTCGCCTGATAAAGATAACAATCCAACATCATTGTCGTCTGCACAATGATGCATTAGCTAACTGATGAAGAAATACTAGATCCTAGATATTGTCGAGATTAAATTTTTGTAACGCAAATATACCTCAGAGAAGCTCAAGAAGTACATATCAAGATACAAATATGCACTCGTGCATACTCGGCCTGATAAAGACAAAGTCTAAAATTCATGGCCATGAAGTTTCCTCTACAACCTCATTGTCCAAACTCAATGTCACGAGATCTAGAATCGCATTTCGGTGGGACATAGTCGACGAGCCCGAACAACAATCGCTCGCCCTGCAATATTGCCGACTGGACAAAGAACCGCGCGAGTCAATATATAACGGCGTCGCTCGCCATCGTCGTTTTCGAAATTGCCGATCTTGAACGAGATAATATCTCGTGGGATCGTAACAATGCGCGAGTGGTCAGTGGCGCCTATTCGGTGTACATATAATACTTTACGGCACACGCTTTCGTGCGCTGACGTAAGAATTTGCGATAGCGATAATCGCTACCGCGAAAGTCGCGGGTGTAAATCGCGGAATGGCCGATCGGGACGATACTTCCGGTCCGTCGGCCCGGCCAAGGTTTGAATATTTCTCGCGCTGGATCTTGGGAGCTAATTGAAGAACGAGGCTATACAACTTGCTCAATTTTGCTGGAACGAGCTCAAGGTGCGGAGATATTATCCCCTTACGCACGGAGGCATTGAACAGCCCAATTGTTCTGTCAGATTCAAGCAGTGATTGCGGTCTTGAAATCGGGATATTTTTTCTAGTACTTTTTCTAGAAGGGACCGAGTAAGTTTTTTCCGCAGGGAACCCAAACTTTTCGCTGATATTCCGAGAGAGATGAATGATGCAGTTTACCTGAGTAACACGCCTGAGCAATGCACGAGACCTGGCCATCGCGTAGACGTGAAACATAATGTCGCGTACGCCCAAATTTGCAATTGCGTGCAGTTGGTGTATACGTGAGAAATGGATGCGACGTAGACAAAAATTAAATTGCTGCGTCAGCAAAAGTCAACGGTTGTTTATGCGTGGATGAATAAACTGTCACGTGCACAAAAACTGACTGTGTAGCGCCTGCGAAGATTAATTTTGGAAGCATAAGAAATTTCTTCTAGCGAACGCAAAAACTCGTATGTATGCAACAATTACTCTCTGGCGTCTTGAGAATTTTTCCACTCGCGCTTATGAGAAAGCTGGTCACGCACGCAAAACTCCTCGCGTTTGTGAGGATTGACTCTAGGAGTGAAGTTTGCTTTTTCACCGACAGTAACTTTTGTTTTCATATATCCGACATCGAGCTTCTCAAAGAAAGAGTATTTTTCCGTCGTCTGTCCTGGAAAAACGCCATTCCCGCAACATTTCTTTTGCCCGCGCGACAATTACCTCCGCGCATATTCTTATCGTTCATGCAACTCCAGTAAAATGGAAAATCGAGCCAGTGATCAAGTCCCATTGCATAATTGTGTATACATTTGAAAATTTATTCTGTCATGTTTTGAACATTCCGCGTGATGGTCTGTATGAAAATGACCGATTGTCTAATACTTCGCTCAATTGCAGGTGGGCTCAACGCGCAACACACGGTACGTAACGGTGACCTCGACTATCAAGAAGTCCTTTGCTACGGCCACACCACCATCGCCGAGCGCCGTCTCACCCACGGAACCTCTCACGGAGAACATCCTGGCCAACACCGGAGCCGCGTACGAGAGCAGCCTTCCCCTGGACTCGTCTATCGCCACCCTTCCGGCGATTACTTTAGAGCCCAGTCAAGCGACACCTCCGCTCGAGACCATAACCGAGACCTTCAGCACGACGCAAACTCTGCTCAAGACTCACCTTCTGCCCGTCGTCGTAGCAGGTGGCAATAGCACCAGCAGGATCACTTTGGTCCAAACTTACAACATCGCCAGAATAGTCACGGCGACGAAGACCCTACCCCCGCCAGAAATTTACCAATTCATTCCGAGCAAGACCCTGAACGAGTTCAATTCGAAACTCGACGAGGCCGGTAGCGAGCTTCATCTAGAGCTCGATTTTGGAGATGACGAGAGCGACGACGATGACGTCCCCAAGAGAATCGTTGCCCCGAGCAGTGATCTCGATTCGGACCTCGAGCCGCTCAAGGGATTGGCGCCTACAAGCAGGCATAAGGGTGCGCAACCAAGCGCGACCCCTAGCGGTAGCGTCCCTGTACCAACTGAACCACCGATGACCCAGGAACAAATGCAGCAGTTGGCTCTGCTCAAGCTGCTTGGACAAACACCACAGGTTGGTTTCAAAACTATCTGGGGCTCATGAAAAAATGTAAAGCTCATGACACTATGGGATATTTAGCCAGGCGATTGAAGGAGACCGTCACTATTTTTTTCTAGTTGGCTTCTATAGAGATATTTATTACAAATCGTGCCTACAAGATCTTCGTATTTAGTGAAATTACAGCCGTTATTTTTTTTGAATGTATTATTAGTCAAGATGCATTCAACTTTTCATATATGGTTCTCTTCCCTTAATGTTTGATTACATCTCGATACCACCACGAAACTGTGTCATTCTACATACTAATCAACAGTGAATGATTGCCCGGATCATCTTCACTGAGTGCTATTTTGAATTGCGCCAGAGTTGGTTGTTCTCAAAAAATAATAACGGGAATTTTTAGAAGATTATTAGCATCAAGTATTCCACTTTCTTTGCAGTACTTATCATCAATCCATTGATATATTGATTCTGATAGAAATCAAAAGCCCATGTATCAATCGAATCCCAGTTCATATCAATAGGAGTACCGTGAGATGCTGATCGAAGTAGTTCTTAAACATACTCTGACGGATGAAAAACCCTTACTCAAACTATTTTTTTCTACAGTAACGTTATCACTCCCGAAGCATCTCTAACTGTCCTCTATTCATCCTCCACAGGTGATAACGACGTCTAGGCCAGTGGTCAAACTAGAGACAATCTACGACACGCACGTGATACCCCTTATAAACGCAGGCAACACCATATTCTCAACGCTGAGCCGACCAATCGCCACGGTAACCCGAACCTCGTACGAGCTCGGAACCTCGACCCTGGCACCTGTTTCGCCACCCCAGCCACTTCTACCCCAGGTTCCAGCGCCTCTGCCTCTCTTCCCCCCAGTGGCTCCCCAGTTCACAGTGACCAGCCAACCCTTGGTACAGCAGACCATAGCCACGGTCTCGGACTCTCGCGTACTCAAGCTCACTTTCGGCGCAAAGACCGCCTACACGACCCTTTACTCCACGAGGCTGGTGCCAACCGAAATCACCACATTCGTCACGTCGACCCTGGCGTTGCAGCCAACCGTAGCTGCTTACCCTGGATTCTTCCCACCAGCGGCGGTTGGTTATCCTGGCTATCCTTACGTTGGCTAAGCCAGGTTTCGTGGAAGGTTAAAGGTGTCGAGCTTGCAAGCTCTAATTCTTAAGAATTTGAATCATCTGAGGTAGAATTTTCATGGGCCGAATGGCATTTCGTTCTTGGAATGGCGATTCTCAAGAAATGTAATCGAGTCCAGCGATCGTTCGAGCCTTACGATGGTAGGTTGCATTGGTTGCGCGGAGTGTTCAATGGGATTCGCCATTGCAGAAGGAATGACAGCGTCCAATCGAGTTGGCCCATTGTGCTCGAGCACAGAATACGCCACTAGAGGACTCGCGTCTTCATAGTGGCACTCCATGACGAATTACGCAAGGATAAATGTGGAAATTGGGAACATAGAGGTACCATCCGGAAAGTTATGAGAGTTTTTTCATGAAGTCAGTTTAGGCCAGACTGTCCGCTATGCATACTAAGTATTTTGCTCAATTGTCCTGGAAATAACACGATCCTTTGCGTGATGTACGATAATCTACATTAGATAGATACATCTGTTAGATAGTAAGTAAAACAAAAAATAATTCGGTACCAAATTTCCGTGTCGAAGTAGCTTGATTATATTTGGAATCAAAAGACTTATCCACACTAGTTGTAGAAAGCGCTCTCTAATCCGAACCAAGATTCTTATTGAGGGGAAATTCTAATCCGTTTTGAGTATAGATTTTCTAGTAATAAACATTATTAGGACATTTCGAGTTACCTTCAACCTATGGTACCGCGAGATATTGGAAGGTTGCCGGCCAAGGTGATGTAAGTCCACTTTTGAAAATGCCAAAAAATAGGCGTCAATTGTGTTGCTACTTATATTCTTCGAGTTTGATACATCACCCAAAATTTTGGCATTGAGGGTGTTCTCAGTTGGAAAAATGCGCGACAGTGGTCTCTGGGAGATATCCCAAACATACAGATCAAGGCTACGAAAAAATTCGAAAAATGGACCTACGTCACTTTGGTCGGGAACCCTCCATATAATGAGGGTATCTATTGTAATGCTAATTTTGTAATGAGCAACTCTTTCGATGATTATTGTACGAGTTGTTCAATAATATCAACCGTGCATTAACTCTTCCGGACACAACAATAGTACGCTCGTGTGCCGACTACGTTCAAAATTCTTATGTCTTGAGTAAAAATGCGGTGAATGATGGAGTACTAAATATGATAATCTAGTAGCCGTTTGCTGATTACGTTCAAATAGCAAGTTACATCAGTTATTGAGGGGAATAGAATTTAAATAGATGACAGTCGAATGAACAAGGTGCAGTAGGGTGTTGAGAACCCTACTTAATGTATCAATTTGGCTCACTGGAATCTCTCGAGACATATATCGTGGCATTTCCCAGTTGACTTTTCATTGCCTGTATAAGTTTGCTCTCTTCTAAAATTATTGTAAATAAATCGTTCTTAGAATTATACGTTGGGTTGACCTCGTCGTATCCCTACATACAGTGTACATTGATATATAGTTTTTGTAAATAAAGATAAAAATTTCAAATTCTCTGTTCTCTGGAATGATTTCACCTACGAACCTGTCAGAAGAAGTAGCATATCCCTTTCATACTACAATCATCAATTATGTGAGCTTATTTCCCTGGGATCCATCGGGAAACTCTGAAACAGGATCACGGATAACTCGGGCACCGATTCATCACTGGAGGCTCCATTCGCGTGTCATATTTGATGCTTTGAGTCATATTGTGAGTTTGCCGGTCATACGTCGGTTGTCACATCAGAATCTGATTTGAAAACTTTTCATGCACCGTGTGTTCGAGCGAGGAGAACCAACTAACAATATACGGAGATCATGAGCGCACCTTCAATATTCAAAATCACGAACGTGCCAACGTCCAACTATTTTTTTTCAACATCATTGACTTCAAAAGTCATTACTCGCGGGAATTTCGAATCATATCGGATTCCATGATGGTCTCACTTTAAGCTCTTCGTCGGGATCCGTCGATCGATTTTGCAACCATGCGGGGCTCGGAGCAGCTTATAGGTAGGACGAGTTGTAGTGGTCCAATACAATCTCTATTCAAAATCGGCGAATCTGGCTCGCGGAAACCGTTTATAAGATTCAACGGGATCACAAATTGGTCGGGTTGTCATCAACTGAAGGAAAGCAGTTCTCGAAGCCTTGACCAACGTAGGGTTGCACGATTTGCATTTTCGCTCAATTTTCTACGGCGCGCGACCTACATCTCGACCGATGCCGTCGAATCGAGTCCCAGCATGCTACAAATCCATCACGCATCGAGCGTGTCCTATGCTCCAGATCATTTTGCGCTTTGTGAAATCTCGGATCGGGTTTTTATCCAGTGCTCAACATGGGGATTTCACAGTGTGGCTAGTGAACTCCCAGCACCGGCTTGGGTTTTCCCAGGCACGCGTTGTGAATTCCACACGACCAAGAACTTGCTAAAGTTTCG
>JAPYYZ010003642.1:0-11543 GCA_030522705.1 Eretmocerus eremicus
GAGAGTGGTGGCGTGGTTAATCAACCACGTCTCATGAATAATCTACCATTTGAGATTCATTCACCTGGCTACAACTTCTGCGAACCTGGAACAAGACTGAAGCATAGATGAGCCAGGGGTGATCAAGATGTGAATCCATTAGACAAAGCGTGTCAGCAGTACGACATTGCATATCATATTCATAAGGACCTCGACAAACGACACAAGGCCGATCGTCAGTTGCGGAGTGCTGCCGAAGCACGTATCGCAGCCAAGGATTCAGTCGTAAGCAGTATCATGATATTTGAAACTAAAAGAGGTATGGGTATGACAAAACGTAAGCGCACGCTTCGCACGCGTGGTAAGAAGAAGTAGAGAGAGAGAGCTGATGCTCGCGCGCGAAGGAGGAATGTTGCCGTTACCGGCTATTGCAGGAATAATCGCGCTAGCGACTGGCGCAACCAACGTGGCAAAATCAATCAGCGATATGCGAACGATTCAGAAAAAACTTCCAGAGATGGTGAGACATAACAAAGCCCTCGAAGGGAGGAGTGGAAAAGGTTTGTTTTCAAATCTATATCCTCACAAAAGAGGTGGTGCATTGAAAAAAAGCCCACGACGAGGAGGCGAAAGGTATGAGCGGCCAGGACATCATAAACACTGCGAAGGATATCCCACACTTCAGAGGCGTCATTGCGCGAGACGCTCTCCCACGTTTCCCTTGGCACAATGGATCGGGCGTAATCAATCTAGCCTCGTGGAAAGATTCTGGTACACACTGGTGTGCGTATTGCAAGCGTGGAAACGTGGTGAATCATTTCAATCCCTTTGGTAATCTGAAACCTCCCGAGGAATTCGTGAGGTACATACTCAAAAGTTACCCAAACTACAAAATCCTATACAATCGAATACCTAGACAAACTTATAGTCGAACTAATTGCGGTCAGCTTTGCCTGAAATTCTTGAAGGAAAAATCAATAAAATGGAATGTTGCGTCGAATATTGATCAGTTATGTCTTAAACTTCCCCATTATCGGGACCGAATTCGATTCTCAGCGCATCCGTTTCACCACCCATCGACGCGAGTGTGAAGGAGAACGAGCTGGCATTGGTGCATTTTTCCGCAGTCAATTCCATACCCAACGTGGATTCTAGCAACAATTGTTTCTATCACGACGACCAGGTACACTTCATACGAGAAGTTCCCTACGAGCTCGAAGATCTACATATTTCCTTACGAGAAGTTTTGGTCGAGTACCACACCAAGGTCAAGAAACAAACATTGAGAGAGGGGGGGTACCCGCTCATTTTGAGAGCCAAGAAGAATACGTTACAATTAGAACCCTTTTCCTACCACCCGATCGATGTTTCGAGACCTGATAACTTGGGTTCCCTTTTAGGATTCAGCAGCGAAACTCAAGCGGGTGAAAAATTGCCAACTCGGCCCTGGCATGAATCTTGTGAACTTGTCAAGATCAAAAATCTATCAGACATCAGGCTCGAGTGTGACATCATTTCCGGCGCGTTCCACAACTCTACTGGAATCCATTCGCTGTCTCAGTTCCCTATCCTCGTCCCAGTTGGGTATTCCATAGATATAATACTAACACACAGAATCTGTTTCCCAGTTCATGTACATGAGATCGATCATATTGATGTGAGAATTTGCGATCAAGACGGGAAATTGGTCAATTTTTCCGGTGAGCCCGTGATTCTCCAAGTACATCTACAAATGAGAAATGATCGTATATAACAGAACTTGTTCGAGAACCTCCTCCACTCGACGAACGTATCGTCCCAAGTCAACATTCTTACGGAAACTCCCTCTAACTCAGAAGAACGTTGAATTTTTACGCTCGCTGGGATTCAAAGTGCTTGAAAATGGCGGACCCGCTTGATATTCTCGCATACCCTCAACTGGACGTACGCATCGTCAGAGAAAAACGTTAGATTCTTCAACCCATATACTCCACATAGTTATAATAAGAATGACGGGATCAGAATTGCTATTTAGTCGCAAGATATGTATGTATTACCTTGTGAGAGTGACTTGCTCATCAACGGTAGAATAAGTTTTGACAAGGATGCTAGCATAACAGGTACGAATAATTTCGTAGTATTCCTGTTCGAGGAACTACATCATTCTCTGAATGGTGTCACGATCGATAGTTGTAAACACGTCGGTTTGACGAGCACTCTGAAAGGGTACCTTTCTATTTCGCAGGCAGAAGAACGCTCCATGACCAATGCTGGATGGGACATTGGGAACTTCAATAAAGATAAACACAATTGGCCACCTGTATTTCTTTGACCCCCTAAACCAAAGGTATGGCAAATTAGAGTGAATTCAGCGGAATGAGGTGCAATTTAACAAAAAATTCTCAAAATTCTCTCTCAACTTGTGCAAATTGTCTCAAAGCCGCTTAACTTGAAAAAGACTCGCAGTGGTCGAGCCTCGCGTGACGTCGTATGGAGACAATCATCGGCTGCGACTACAGAAAACAGATGGTCTGGCATGATTCTTTGTGACTGGCTACTTGAATGTTCTTTCATAATGTATTTTTTTCTATAATAGAGATCAATCTGTACAGTGAATGATTTTTTCCGAATTTTTTGTTTACGCCAGTGGGTGGAATTAGTTGGTGAATTTACTGTTATTGAAGCTCACTAGTGCGGTAGATGAGGAACGTAATGTGATTAGTGGCAGCACTCGTGGCGGCACATGAATACAAGGTCAAAGCAGTCCCAATTCGAAAAATGAGTCCAGAAAATCTCTCATGTTTGGATTCTCACTTGGAAGTTTCAAGTTGGAAAACGTCAAAAATGAATTTGAAGGTTAGTGTCCTATTCATTCATTCCACTAATACAGTGTAGAATCAAGTTTCAGATCAGGTAATCTGATCCCTGCTTTGGCTGAAGTTCAAAACTAATTCGTCCTCCACGTATCTAGGAATTCCATGAAAAAAAACACCATGCCAGACTATCTGTTGACTGTAGTCGCAGCTGATGATTGTATCCATATGACGTCACGCGGAGCTCGACCACTGCAAGTCTTCTTCAAGTTACGCGACTTTGAAACAATCTGCAGAAGTTGAAAGAGAATTTTGAGAATTCTCCCTCAAATCGCACCTTATTCCGCTGTATTTGCTCTAATCTGCCATACCTTTTATTTACGGGGGTCGGGAAAAAATGCAGGTAGCCAATTACGTATTCGACTTTGCAGTACCTTTGAAGAGATTATTAGGTTTCTGCGAGGACTGCAATAGAATTGTAGTCCATTCGAAGCACGAGTTCATTATGATTCGCTCAAAGTTCAATGGAAATTGTGTAGCGGTTACGCATAATGAATGCAATCCGCAGATATATATCGACTCTGTTACTTGGGCTATGCTTTTTGTAGTGCTGTCCGACATTGAGAAACTCAATATTCTCAAGTCTGTCGAGAGGAACATTTTCTTCACAATATACTTCCAAAGCTGGGAGCTGATTGAATGTTCTTTGCTTGAAGAAACCGACAAACAAGTTTGGTCCGTCAAATTTCCCAATCGACTAGAGACACCTCGATACATAATTCTCGCGCTACAAACGGCTCGGGAGAATAACAAAAATGTCTTAGCAACGACTTCTGATCATTGTAAACTGAGTAGTATCGAAGTCTACCTGAACAGCAAACAGTATCAATACGAATCCATTACTGTAAATTTCAACTCAAACAAACACGTTTCAATCCTGTGTCATATACACGTCGTTCATGGAATCTTATTACGGAAAACGCGAGGACTAGGTCATCTTATCGAGGAACGACTACACAACGTTGGCACCTATATTCGTGATCGATTGTTTGCGACAAAACGACGCAATCAAGAACTCTTCAGTTGATTGAGGATTGAATTCGAGTGCAAGGAGAACTTACCTCGTAGCACTTGAGGATTATGTTAGATATTACACGACAACATTTTCCGTTACAATTCTTTAACAGATATAACTCACGAAGTCGTTTAATGCAGGGTTCTCCACGTTCGCCCGATGAGAACGAATAAGGTCGCAAGAATAATTACCCATCCATCGATCTGCAAGGATTTCAGATTGGTTTGGAGAATATTTTCATTCCGAAAGTGGTGGCTATCCTCAATTTTGATGCAGAAGTCAAGGAATGTTATACCTTTTGACCCCCCTCTAGCGTACATGGAGATAGACTGTAGAGATGCGAGGCACGCCCGAGACGTTTACTACAATATTCACGGAAACAAATGGAGCCATGGGGACGTGCCGTGGAACGAAGGAATCAACCTCGTGAATCGGATTATCAAGTGCACATGGACAACGGGAGGATGACCTACGTCTACGTAAATACCCATGAGGAGAAGAAATGGCTCAAGGAATTCCTACCGAAATATTCCGCAGACAACTCAAGTTTTTGGATATATACGATGAATGTGAAGTATGCACAGATGATCATTCCACATTCGGTTATCCACATTCCAGCTGCGATCATCACGATAATGATATATTCAGATGTGCTCTGAGGGATGTTGAATGTTGTACGCTCAATGTAACTCCCCTCGTAAGGATTCTGAATAAATTATTCAAAAAAAATACCTTAATTCATTTTACTCTAGCTCACCCTCCCTCTCTTCCTGAGGCTATAAAATTAAGGTTCATGACGGATTCGAGTCAGTCATGAATACCGACATTTTTGGAAGGAGTTTAAACGCTGAGAATTCGCTCAATAGTGCAATTCCTCAAATCAGTTTGGAACAGAAGACTCTCGAAAGGAAGATCAGATCATTGCAAGAACAGTTCGGAACTCTCGCGGGAATATTGAAGTCGAGTTCAGACTACTCACGACAACGAGGCTAAGCTTAGTTTTGCGCTGAATTTCCGTTTGAATCGGTTCTTCAAGGAACTGGAACAAATTTTAAAAAAAGCGCGAATGTATATGACTGACATCGAGACAGAGAGTCGCCGAGCCCTGAATAGCTCATCTGGCAGAGCGTCTCACCGGCATTGAGAAGGTTCCCAGTTCGATCCTGGGTCCAGGCGATTTTCTTCACGATGTCAGTCAAATGCATTTTTTCATTGATTAACATCTCGACGATCAAATTGTGATCGATATTTCATTACAAATCGGCTTCGAATCTGAGGTTGATGGAGAAATATAAAAATTAGTCCTCCAATGCCGATTTACGAACTAAATATCATTGAAACAAATTCAGTTCGAAGTTGGTGAATGGGAGGAAGGAGGAAGATCTCATATATGGATATAGCCGTGAGAAGGCTCAACTCATCAAAGAACTTCATGCTCCAGCTAGAAGGAATTTCCTTCGTCGGAGAGTGGAAGTGCGAAGAGTCGACGATTGACGGCAGATTGATCTGACTGTGATGCTCGAACAAGCAAAATTTAACGAAAATTAGAAGTATATGCTCATAGTGATCGATGTCTTCTCGAAATACGTTTGAGCAGAACCAATCAAAACGAAAACTGGCGTGAAGGTGAGAAGCGCGTTCGCGAAAATAAATATTGGATAGAGCAAAACGTGTACCGAAACATGTGCAGTCCGACAAAGGACGAGAATTCTACAACAAGGATTCCCTGAAATTGGTGAGAGGAAATATTAATGTGTACTTCTACTCCACATATAGTTGTCAGAAGGCTAGTATCTGCGAGCGCGTAGTACGCACAATGAAATCAAAACTATATCAATCATTCTACTTGAGAGGGAAATATGTGTGGATGGATATACTCCAGGACGTCATTAGAGAGTACATCAATACTGAACATCGAACCATAGGATGGAAACCGGTCCACGTTTAGAGAAAAAGCGACGAACAAGACGAAATCGTGGCAAAACTTTCATCCTTAGCTTATGCCTGAAGAAGTTTGCCGAAGAAATATAGATATAAAGTCGACGACGTTGTGCGCCTAAGTAAGTATAAGCAATTATTCGAGGGAAATTACCTACCCAACTGGGGAATCGAGACTTTCACCATCTACCGAGTACGAGATACCGTTCCGGTCACGTATCTGCTGCAAGACATCAACGGTGAGAAGATGGCTGGTAGCTCTTACGAAGCCAAGCTTCAACGTATGCGACAGCCTCATGTTTCCCTTGTGGAGGAGATCCCAAAACGTCAAGGAGATAGAGTATTCGTGAAGTGGTATGGGATGGTACAGGCTTCGTGGTGCAAAGAATTAGACGTATTCGATTAGTCGATCATTTATTAGTGTCAAACGGCAATCGCGTATGTATGTACATAATCAGAGAGTGTAGCGTCGGTTCCCCGTCGTGTACCGTTTTCTATGTGTGCGCACGCCTCCGAGCGCGCCTGTGCGCTCCGGTCTTATTTTTGTTCCCTCATTAGTCTCAGGCGGCAATCGCCGTATGAAAATGTAGGTACAAGATCAGCATGTATGATGCGTTTGTCATCATCGAAGCAGGGAGTGAGCTCTCGTCAATTTATTGTGTACAGAGTATGATCCTTACATACTATTTGTATCTGATCAAGCCATACAGATTCTCGATTGAATAAACAATTCTCATAATCTTGGAAGGACAATTGATTCCCCAATGTTGATCAACAAATACCCTTCCCCACGAGTTTCTCGCAGGAATCCCCGCACAAAATCGCGTACAATTTTGATCTTACGGAGACGTCTGCCTTGATAACTGCCCCATTTATCACATTTTTCATTTTTCCGAGAACTCTGTAATTCATCCTCATTATGCCGTAGAGATTACCTGGTGCGTAATCGGACGTGTCGAGATAATCAGCACAGAATGGAAGAATGAAATCCGTGAACGGGCTCAGATCATTCAAAAGGTATAACAGAGAATTTGTGTCTGTGAAGTGGAGCTTACAAGCTCGAAGATCGAGCTTTTGTGAAGCGAAGTGATAGTGAAAATCATACATGAGCTTTTTACTCAAGTCCAGGACTGCCGATCCCACGTAGATGGGTTTGTCAAACAGTATACTGACAGCTTTTAACTCTATCGCTACAAACTCCTTGTCAAAAACGGTGAGTCTATGGAACTGTGGGAGTGAAATGTATGATCCCACTCCGTATCGTCTATTCCATTGGTGTTCCAGAATAATATCCCGTCGTTCTCGAACCAACTCAATCGTTTCACCATAAACGCTGTGAATCACTGCTTCGTGCGTAGACTTTTCAAACTTGTTCTTAGATTTCTGGCAAAGGATTGTGTTTTTCTCAATGTATGGTCAAATCCAAGCCTTTTGTCTAAACTCTATAGCCCTCTTGATGTGTACAGTCAACCCGAGGACAATTGCTTGTTTTAAACTTCCATAATAGATAACATCGCTTTTTTTCTGCAAAAGAGTAGTGAACAATTTTTCATTGTCACTGTGACCACTCGGAGACATAATTTTTTCAGGTAATGGAGAGTAATCTCCATGTAATTCATGTAGATGAGCTGGATAGTCAGCGTCGATCTTTAGCCTATAGTCGACGTCAGAATCCGAGCTGACTGAGGTCATGTCAAACTCGGTGAGATTTTCAAGCCACTTGAAGCCTCAAAATGGGAGCTTGGAAATCATAGCTGTTCCATATAAATTATCCATATCGAAGTACAGAATGTGCGATGTTTCCTTGGTCGGATCGTATTCATGCATATATTCATTATTACCTCCTGCATAATGTATGGAAGCTTGACTCACGCCAACTCGTCATGATCTCTCGAAGAATAATATCATTTCAGGGTCCGTCAGTAACTCGAGCTCAATCCCTGTCATTCCAAGAAGATCTGAAAAGGCAAAGCCAGGCAAGGTCAAGTAATTAGCCGGATGCAGTCCATACCATCCAAAAGATCCCCTTTGAAAATTTTCGAACAAGGGAATTATGCTCTTGAAGGAAACTATGCTAAATCTTCAGTCTAGCTGGAGCTCTCCTCGGATGAAATGACGTTTGGCATACGCGTCGTTCAGCGATCTCTGCAACCTCTCTCGTTCTTGGAAAATCCTCCATTTCCTCGGAATTTTGATCAGCTCTCTCCCTTCGGATCTTTTCCTCTTATCTGCGTCGATATTCCAGTAAAGGCTCTCATTCCCTCTCGTACTGCCGCTGCTACTGCTGTTGCTTGATCAGCCAATCGGGCACTTCCTGCTCTTGCTGAAACTGCGCGTAGTCGGATGATTCGGGCGCGCTCCTGCTACTGCTAGCGGCCCCCTCTCCTGAGAGCGGATCGGCTGATGGGATTGCCGCTCGCGCATCAGCGGCCGTCGTCTCTCGCAGCAGACTCTGCGGACATGGTAAACAGAGCTCGGGCGAAGTTTCTCCTGGCTGGAAAGTCGAATCGGAATCTAGCAGTTCGAAGCAGCGTCGATCCGGCCGTTGTTGTGGCGTCAGCTGCTGGGCCCTTGGTCTGCAATTTTGCACTCGCGCAGAGCCAAACGCCTCTCGAGCCTACTGAGGTCTGCGGCCCATCGCGGTCGCGCCTCTCGCATAAGACATGCCTTTGCTGCCACCCGAAACTCACGTTCCTGCTTTACTATTCCCCGCGCGTCGAGCATCACCGCTCCGCGCTGGAGATTCCTATGCTGGAACTCAGCGCGATCCAGAGCTGTCAACCAATCCGGACCGAGCACCTCAATGTGTCGTCGTTCTTCCTCTTCTTGGCGTGCTCGGGAGGCACATTTTTCCAAATCAAGCAGATGCTGAACCTCTGCCTGATGGACAAAGGTGCTCCGGCACCTGTCATGGTATCCAAGCACCTGCATTGCTTTTGCGTCGACGCGAGCCGCCTCCAGTATCGCGTATAATCTCTACCGCGTCTGGCTCTGGCTAATCAGAGCTGTTTTTGCAACGCCGCTGTTGTTGTTTCTGCCGTCGTTGCTCTCGCGCGATCTGCCTCGCAAATATCTCTCTCTATCTCCGATGTTGCCATCGACTCGCGGAGTTTCTGCTTCACCCCTGCACTCTTCTTCGTGTGCTTTCGGCAATAATATGCAACTATGTCCGCCGCCGAAATTTTTGGCACGTCGTCGCTGCTGTTCGTCCATGCTACAAGATGGAAAGACGCACATACGGTGTCCTTGTCTTCCACTCGCACACTCGCGGCACTCGCATCTGATGAATAATGTTCTAGCACTTGTGAACTTTGTCCCGTCTCACTCGCGCACTCATCGATGGATTCCGTATCCTTGACGCGAGACAATGCACTTTTCGACGATTCCGCGTCGATACTCGCGGATGATCTCCTACTATCACAGCTCACATGTGGGTTGAGCACCTTCGAGGTGACTGACGAGGCTGACCCGATCCACTTGCGAATTTTCGGAGCAAGCCGGTTTGTGCTTGACACACGTAGCCGCCTGCGTACATTCGTCGCGCGGGCCCCGAGACTTCGGCTCTGCGCGTCACTGTCCACCTGTCGGTCTTTTCCCACGTGGTTCTCTTCTTGATTACTCGACGCATCCTGTTCCATCTTCCTCGCACTAGCTCTCGCGTTTTCTCGATCGCATCGTAGGACCACTGTAAGGTGTTGACGCGTGCAGCTCGTCACGCGTCTCTCGCTGCTGCTCGCTATCGACTGGAGAGGGATAAGCGTCGGAGCGTGAATTGCTCGCGCCGTTTCCCGGCTCTCTCGCGAGGACTCGTCTGCTTTTCGGAGGTCTCCCGCGTTCGCGTTTTTCGTGGGTTTGCCCTGTCTCCGGCTGTGATTGCTGATCAGCTGACGTCGTCTGCTCCTGATGATCCGTGCTTAGAGCATAATTGAGATCTCTAGCATGGCGAGATCCTTCCAGTCGAGATCCTCCTTAAAATAATATGTAGACATTCCTGCCAAACTTTCCTTCAATTTCAAACGGTCCACAGAACTTTTCGTTGAGCTTCGCTGAGCCATCCCTTGCCGCCGATGACTAGATCCTGTTTTTCCTAAGAACCTCATTTCCTATATTAAATCCTATTTTTCGCTTGGACTCATTATAGTGTATCATTAATAGAGATTTTTGATGTTCAGATCTATTCACCGTCAAGTCATGTACTTCTGATAACGTATTCATGCGATTCGACCAGTTTTTGACTGCCCCATCATGCTCATTGCTCATCAAAATTTCATTCTCATTATTCAGAATCTAATTTTTCTTACTCTTCTGAAAATGACTTTCTATTGTATCTTCAACTTGTAGAAAAATTGTTCCTGGCTTATCCAAATTGCCCAAATCCTCTGATAATAAACTTTCATCTTCCTTTCCATTGAAGCTTTTGAGAATTTGACTGATACTCTCTACACGTCTCTTGTGTAATTTTGATGATATCAACTTGCGTCCGTACATCATGAAAGCACAGGATCTGCTTGTTATTGAACGTACAGATGCGTTGTACGCAAATTGGAACCGTGGGATATGCTGATCCCACTCTTTGTGTTTATCCGCAAAAATTGCTGTCATGGTTTTGATACCACTATTGGCTCTCTCCACGAGGTTCGCGGATGGTCTTCATACAGGGGTCTTTTCATGTTCTATACCGCTGCTATCTGAGAAATTTCTCACCAACTCATTATGGAATTCTTTGCCGTTATCTGATGAGAAAATTGCCGGAGCACCGTAGTTTGGACATAATATATTTTCTAGCACGTTCTTAACCGCGTTGCTCTTTTTTTTCGCAACGGAGTGCAGATGATATAACGCGTAGAAATATCTTCCATAATCAGCAAATATTTGAAACCATCCTCACTCTCGGGAAATTCTCACATCAGATCGGCTGCAACAATTTCCCAGGGTCTATCAATTGTACGAGCACCCATCAGACCTATTTGACCGCGCTGATCCACTTTGTAGCGTGCGCATTAGTTGCAGTTCCTCACGGAATTTGCTTCATCAAGGTAAATCCTGGACCAATAGTACGAGCAAGCAACGCGTTTGTACATTCCTTCTTTACTCGGCTGAGCAATTGACGGCTCATCGTGATTTTTGCGCATGAATTTTTCGCGATTTTTTTTCGGAATAACTAATTTCCATGCGTCTAAGTCTTCCATAATTCCATTCAACTGAGGTTCAAGTCTATATTTGTAGATTCTACCGACCAAAATCTTCCAAACTTCGTATCGACTGGGATGTTTCAGGATCTGATAAAATATTTTATTGTGCCACTCATCCGACGTTTTCTCTCGGATCTCAACTGATGCGTTCACAATCGCGTCGTCTTCGTACATCCGAGAGAGCGCATCGGGGACAACATTGAGCTCACCTTTCCGATGGATAACTTTGAAATGATAGCTCGCAAGGTGATGGGCCCATCGACCTACGCAACCAACCGGATTTTTTTTCTTAAACAGCTACTGTAGCGCGCTATGGTCTGTCATAACTTAGGCCGTTCACGTCAATCTCAAATGGTTTCTTCCCGACATTTTTGTTTGGCCCCCCCCCCCCCCAAAATTTTTTAATCGATTAGATATATTGAAAAACGATTTCATGTATTCTTATTGGGTCAAAAAATTCTTCTTTTCTGTGTGACGGGTGCATCAGCATGCAGGCGCTGCGCACCGTTAGTACCGCAATAAGTAACTGCGGCTCGGGCGGCCGGATAGCGCAACGAGTAGCGTTTC
>JAPYYZ010003643.1:0-11409 GCA_030522705.1 Eretmocerus eremicus
TACGTGCGTTTTATCGAAATTGCGTTTCAAAAATATACTAGCTCCGGATTCACAAACCATTATATCATTTCCTGAATAAATTGTATTATTCATATTGATAAAATTTTAGACTTATTATTTCTCTGTGAATGCATGCATATTTGATCATTTCAAATTCATCTATTTTCCCTTTGAACTATTTATGGATATCTGATTCAATAGATCTCATCAGCTTTAATGTTAACAAATACTTTCATCAATTCAATCATTCAAATCTCAAGATTGAATACAAAATATTGAATATTAAATACCAATCAACCAAATCAAATGTCATATCGAGATCTATGCCATATACATATATATGCATAGATAACATCAAGAATTGAATGCTGAATCATGTACTTATAAGAGGAAAGGTAAGCGCAACTGAGCAGCCCGCTCGTAGACTGTTCTTCGAACTCGAATATATTTGTTCATCCGAACCCCTCTGGTTCGGATGTAACAGACAGATCAGGAAATTCTCAGTGGGCTACGATTTCTGTATTACTGAGAAACGCTTAACTCTGGGCCATCTGAAAACCCAAATTTTCCCTCGAGATTCCGCGGGATAATGCTAAGGAAGCTCATGGGAGTGATCTGAGAATGATATTTTGCGGACCGATTAGCTGATTCCTACACTGTAAAAAATTTTTGGAAAAAACTTCAACCAACTGGTTGAAGTTTTTATCTCAACTTCTGGTTGAACACGGAATTCAACCATCTGGTTGAAAGAAAATCCAACCAACTGGTTGAATTTTTGGTTGGAAGTCAACAAATTTTTCATACAAGCTCGCAGGCTGTTTATTGAGAGCCTATGGCTGAGTCTTCCTTACTCCGGGTGCCGGGGGTTCTGAGTATGCAATCGGATGTCCAGAAGGCTTGAAGACGTATCCCTATGTATTTTCAGGCGCTGAATCGATTTCGCGAGGTCGCTTTACCATAAACCCCGTCGTTTGTTTGTTATTAGGAATTTTTAGTGCAAAATTATAGCCAGAATGATGAGATGAGAGTCCTCGAGTTTGCCGCAATGTCCAATATCGCCATCCCTAAGTGATCTTGAAGATGCGCGCTCACAGACTTTGTCACGAATTTTTTTTTCATATTTGTTATGTTGAAATTTGAGAAATAACGTGATTTGGACTACCCCAGAATCATTTTGGCGTTAGTGGCATCCAAATGACTGGTTTTTGAATAAATCGATCTCAATCTTGATTAATCTCTCAATTTTAAAAGAAAACCTGCGCTAAAGAAGTTTGGCTCGGTCTATTCTATTCGTACACTGTGAAAAATTGGTTGAATTTCCACCAAAAATTTAACCAACTGGTTGAAAAAAAATTCAATCACCTCATTGAAATTCAACAACCAGGTTGAAACTCAACCAACTGGTTGAAATTCAACCAACTGGTTGAATAAAGAATTCAATCTGGTTGGATTTCAACCAGGTGGTTGGATTTCAATCACGTGATTGAATTTTTTTCCAACCAGTAGGTTGAATTTTTGATTGGAATTCAACCAATTTTTTACAGTGTAGGAGGCTACGATTGTTAAGCTGCTGAAATACGCTCAATTTTGGACTTACTCAAAACCCAAAATTCCTTGAGTTTTCGCAGGTAAAAGCTCCTGGGGCTGATGGGGGTGATTTGAGAATGATGTCTCGCGGACCGATTGCCGTATCCGTAGTGGGCTACGATTTCCAAACTGCTTGAATACGCTTAATCCAGGGCAAACTCAGAACCCAAATTTTTCGAGCTTCCGCGAAAAAGACTTCGGGGCTAATGATCTGAGAATGATATTTCGTGGACATGTTAGCTGAGTCCTCCTGAGCTTAGATTTTCGAATTGCTGGAATACTCCAAATTTCCGATAAACTCAATATCCGAATTTCCCGATCTCCGCGGGAATAAGATTTCGGGGCTAATGGGAGTGATCTGAGAATGATATTTGGCGGACCGATTCGCTGACTCGTAGCGGTTTATGATTCTAAGAGTGCTGTAATCCGCTTAATTCCGGAGGGAATCCAAAATTCTTCGAGCTATCACGGGAAAGAGCTTCTAGGGGTAATGGTAATGATCTGAGAATGATATTCCACAAACACATTGGGAGATTCCTAGTGAGCTACGATTCATAATATGAATGCTACAATAAAACTCGGAACCCATATTTTTTCGAGCTCTCACGCAAAAAGACTTCGGAGCTGATGGAAGTGATCTGAAGATGATATCTCGCGAACAAATAAAGAGATTTCTAGTGGGCTACGATTCTTGTACTGATAAGATACGCATGATTTTGGGTCAAATGAGAACCCAAATTTATATCGAGGTTCCGCGGGAGGAAGCTTCCGAGTCTAATAGTAGTCATCTGAGGATGATATCTTGCAGACCGATGGGCTGATTTCTAGTGGACTACGATTCTCAAACTGCTGGGATACGGTTCATGTTTGACAAACACAATATCCAGATTTTCCCGAGCTCCGCAGGGAGGAGCAATTGGGGATAATGGGAACGATCTTAGAGAGATATTTCGTGGACCGATTAGCTGATTCCTAGTGGGCTACGGTTGTTGAACTGCTGAGATACGTTTGATTTTGGACCAACCCGAGACCCGAATTTTCCCGAGCTTTCGCGATACAGGATCTCGAGGCTCATGTGAGTGATCTGAGAATGATAGTTGGCGGACCGATAATTGGTGCCTATCGGGTTACAATTTCCGAACTGATGAAACACACTTAATTTTGGGCAAATTCAAAACCCAAACTCCTCCAAGCTTTCGCGAAGAAAACTTCGGGGCTAATGGGGGTGATCTGAGAACGATATTTTGCGAATAGACTAGGAGATTCTCAGTGGGTTTCGATTTCCGAACTGTTGAGTTACGCTTGACTTCGGGCCAGCTCAAAACCCAAATTTTTCCTCGAGAATTCGCGGGAAGAAGCTCCCGAGGCTAATAGGAGTGATTTGAGAATGATATTTAGCGGATCGGTGGGACGATCCCAAGTGGGCCACAATTTTGGCATTGCTGAGATACGCTCCGTTTTGGATGAACTCAATACCCAGAATTTCCTCGAGGTTTCGTGGAAATAAGTTTTCGAGGCTTGTCAGAGTAATCTGAAGATGATATTTCATGGGCTACGACTTTTTAACTGCTGAAATACGCTCAATATCGGACGAATTGAATACCCAAAATTTCGCGCGCTCCTGCGGCAAAAAGCTCTTGGGGCTAATGGCTGGGAATTGAGAAAGATGTTCTCCGGGCCAATGTGCCGATTCCCAGAGAACTAGATTTTCAAACTACTCAGATACGCTCAAATTTGAACCATCTCGAAACTCAAAATTTCTCGAGTTCCCGCGGGAGAAAGATTTTGGGGTTAATGGGAGTGATCAGAGAATGATGTTCCGCGGACCAATTAGCTGATCCCTAGTAAGCTACGAGTTTTGAGCTGTTGAAATACGCTTCATTTTGGAAAAACTCAGAACTCAAAATTTTTTGAGTTCTCACAAAAACATCCCTCGGGAATAATAGTCATCTTAAAATGATATCTCGCGGACCGATGGGCTGATTCCCAGTGGGCTACGATCTTAAAACTGCTGCAATATGCTCATTTTTGGAGGAACCTAAGACCCTAATTCTGCTCGAGCTTACGCGAAATGAAGCTTCCGGGGCTAATGTGACAATGCATACTGAAGAATCAGCTCTATTAATGTTTGAATGGAACTCTATCCACGTACTACTCTGCTTTCAGTGGGTGATAGGCGCCAGACGATATCATAACCACCATGGCAAAGCTTTCAGGAAGCAGTCTCCGATTCCTTGGAATGACTCTTTTGACACTAATCTCAGTTTGTACTGATCTGGGGCGAAATATACGACTCCTGCCAGCATGACATTGCGACCAGCTCTGGAAAAATTCGGAAATCATTTTCAGATATTTTCAAAACCTGTACTGGATCCTGAAGAATGTTTCCAATTCTTTATGCAATGGCTCTCTGGCACAAGATCCTCATGGTATGAAACAAGCAGCGATTCCACAGTTTGATATTCGAAGGTGATTGAGTGAATGGAAGTTTTGAACAGTTCGGCGAGTTCATGCATAAGAATTCTCCGATATTCAAATTGCTGATTGTTCTTGGAACACTGACACAAACTCTTTCTATGCTCAATCAAATGCTCAATCAAATGAAGAGTAGAAACCTGGATCAAACATTGAATCAATCCAAATCTGGATATTCGTCGGCACCATCATTGGAACTTGGAGAAACTTGTCTGTGAATTAGCATCAGCTCAGCTTCTGTTCAAGCAGAGTCCATAGCCTCAATTGAGTGTACTCTTCTCACACAATCCTCTTGTATCGAGTGACGTCTAGACAATCCGCAAAATCCTCCAAAACCTATGCATTCATAGCAAGCTGGCAATGATAATTCCAGGCATGAAAATGATGATCACAAAACAGGAGGAAAATTCATGGACATAGTTTTGTACTGATTTCATGATGGATCACACAATTTCATCATCTCTTAATCGGAACATAACTAATAACCAATCAAGACTAATGTTTGAGAGCGCACAGGAGACCACGCATCAAGCAATATTGGAATGTATGAGGATTTGGCTTCACGCTCAAATCAAAATGTATCCAATTTGAGTTCAACATTTGAAAATATCTGTCGTGCTCAGACTCGGCTATCAAGGAATTTCCAGGATATGAGCATTTAAACTTGAGGAATATCTTGGAATGTATCACTTGATATGAATTGTTTCTATCCTGTATGCAAGGCTGTTAATCCTCACACATATAAGACATTTCTTCACAGGTTCTCTGTCTGTCCACTCTGAGACGTTATTCATGGTCTCAAAACATCACACAAATGCTACGAAAACGAGTTTTCGAAGAATGATGATTCAATATGTGAGTTTAAATCAAAGAATACCACCAAAAATACTTGCAAAAAGTCCTTAGATGACGATAAAACATTCAGCCATATCAATACTGCTATGATCTGCCTGCACCCCAAGTATGATTGTTATACGACTGCATAGCCATGGCCTGTTGATACAGTTAATATTGCTAGGCTGATGGTAGTGGTGGTGGTGGTGGCAGGAGAGGAGGTTGATCATACACCATACAGTTGCACAGGGGCACGGGTGGTGCAGGGAGGCCCATCTTTTTTGAAACTTGTTCGAGATCTTTTCCGCCATTTCATCCGCATCCTCCTTCTTCCTCAACTTTTTTGTCATATAATTTAGCTTCTGTTCAAATATTCAAATATTCTCAAATATTCTTTCAAATATTTTAAATATTCTCAAATATTCTCAAATGATCCATCGAAACTCGGTCCTCAATTCAGACAATATTTCACTCGAGCCTCATCCGTGTCATTCGCTGGACTTGTCTTTCTAGGCCATTTCCACCACTTCCATGTCCATTTGAGTTTCGATAATTCTGTGGAATAGATGACAATACTCGTCGCTCGCTTCTCCAGAACTTGTAGATAATGAGTTATTACTGTCGCTAATCGATGGATTCATAATATGATAACTATATCGCAACGGTGGTGATCCAAAAAGTCGGACAGGAATTGATATTTTCATATAATTTCGCACAATCTTGTGTGCGGTTTGCGGAATTCTCCGTTTGTGAAATTTTTAAGGGTGCAAGGCGAGCGTCGCATGAGAGCCTCGGGCACGTGTCAACCTCGTTTTTATCGCATACTCTATAACAGAGTATGGAATACCCAACTTGGTGCATAATCATGTGGTGACGCGATGAAAAAGCAGACCTTTACACTCGATCCGCATCTTAGGGCTACGCGCTACCGGGACTTGCATATCAGAATGTGAAAGCGCGAGTGGAGCACGAGATTTCATGCTGATTCTCGAAAGACGATGGCGCGCGAGCAGAGACGAAACCTCTGCGTTGATTTAGGCACGCTGCTGGCGTCGGAATCGACCAATTGTAGAGCACCGCCGTCCTCGATTCGTTTACCTCCGGTTACTCGTTGAATCCTACAAGCTTGTCGTCGGTCTTTGCGTTGGAACCGCGTGCTGAGTTCCCAAGGTTACGCTTTTCCAGGTGAAGGATTCTTCAGGCGCTCCTTGTTGTATTTTGTGGTGATAAGTTTTATAGAATGATTGAGGCTTGATGATGCGTTTTCTTAGGGGAGTTCTGTTTGGATGTGATTCTTCCATTATCCTATCAATATTGTTTTAATCTCCGCAATGTACGTTCGTTTTGTCATATTGGATATGAGGAAGTCATTTTCGATGAACTTGTATATGTTAAAATATAAGAATCGCAAAACGAATAATTCAATTTATCGTTGTGGTCTTCTGTGCATTATCTTTGAGCGCGTCAAACTCTCTCACAGAATGACGTCTTCCTCGGGAAGAGTGTGACGAGTCGACTTGAGTATCGGCTAACTCGTAGAAATGACAGTCGTTTGATTCTACTAGGATAATCTCACTTGATGAATAATTTATCAATATCCGTACTGAATTCTAATTTGATATTCACGTATGATTAATCTTCTTTACGTGGAGGTGAAATTGAAGAATCAGTTGGATTTTGATGCAATTATTCACCGAGTAATCTTATCTGATCGTACTTTTGGAGAATACATCAAGATCGAGATTCAGAGTTGGATTGATCCGATTGACGATAGAAATCGTTATTGATGGGGAATTCCTTCTGTTTTGTGTTGTGTTCATGGATCTTCGTACAGATGTTCTGTTGATTGGGTGAGTGTAATCGTTCTGCCATCGTGAATTTGAGTCAAAGTCCGTGCAGTTTGGTCCTTTTGCGATATGTGTAGATTCCCAGATTGAATTTTATGTGAGACCAGTCGATCAATGATTTGATTAGAATATTCCCTATGGATTCGATGAAAATAGAGATTCAGATATCTTAATAACAGTCCTATGTTTTTCTGTGCGTTATCTTCGAGCGCGACAGACTCTATTATGAAATGACGTCTCTCTTGTGAAGAGTGTGACCAGTCCTTCTAAACTATAGACGAACTCGGAAATATGTCTGTCGTTCGATTCTACTCGGATGATCTTACTTGATATATAATTGATTGAAATCCGTACTGAATTCAAATTTTTTATCCACGTGAAATTCATCTCTTATATGTGGATGTAAGATCGAAGGATCAGTTGTATTTGAATACAATCTTTCATCGAGTAATCATATCCGATTATCATCCTAATTTCATAACGGACATTGACTTTCATTAATTCGATCATCTTTTTCGAATGGTTCGTGATCGAGAATCTTTATTGATGTGTGTTGATGGATGTAAATGGTTTGTGGTCGAGAATTTTCATTGGTGTGTGATGTTTCTATGGATCTGTTGTGTTATTGTCCCCGTGTGATGAACTTCGCGCAAAAGGCGCGGCAGTCCGATCTTCAAACCTCTCGTAGACGCGCGTGCTGACTTTGGCGCTGCGGATAGGCTGACGCCACCCTGGCGTTGAGCTGCCTGGGAGCCTATTGCGGCTCTCTAAGCTGCTTCTTGAATTTCCCTCGGGTGGGCCATCGTCTGACCGGATGATTGACCGGTCAGGCGGTTATTGGGAGCTTATGTAGCCATTTTAGGAGTCAGACCTACATGCCCGCAATGAATATACACGCTTTTCTTCTTTCGTCATTCTTTATATGGGTCGACTCGGAGCATTTCGACAAATGCCGTCACGAGGGGGGTCTGGGAAAAATCTGGAAAAATTTTCTTCTCATCAAAACTACATGTAAATAGTACGGAAGAATTCCCTTTGATTTTTTTGGGCCCCCCATTATGCCCTAAAGCCCAAAAAAGGTCCATTTTGAGCCTCATTTTGGCATATCTTCAAAAATTTATATCTTCGACCGAGACTGATCTTTTTGAACGTTCTTCGGGGCATTTTTTCCATCAACACCTCTACTTTCCAGACAGAATCTGACCAAAGGGGTATTATTGAGTCTAGTGACTTCTAGGAGAAGATTACAAGGATCGGATTGCAGCGGTTTTTGCGTCATCTCCGAAACTCTCTAGTTCCAATTGAATGGGAGATAATCAAATTCTGCGGGCCGGATTTTGTAGGCCTTGAAGAGACCTCCATTGGCGACCCTGAACGAATCGATATTTTATTTTCCAAATGAGCTACGGCCGTTTCCAGTTGAGCACTTTCGCGAAAACGTCTATCCTTGAGGCCAATTTGCAAAAATCTTTATTATCACTTTTTTTCTCTAACCTGTGAGAGAATGTTCCTCAAGATGTTTTCTATCAACCCCAGGAAGAATTTCGTTCCGTTGGCAGAATGGATGCCGGATTTTCTACGGGCGTATTATTAACGTAAAATTCGTCGTTTTTTTTCGGTGATCCCGTGCATACGACCCAAAACTTGGTCCGTGCCCTTAGAGGGGATTTCCATCCGGCACCTTATGCGTTTTCTCCTGTTTTATATTGTGGGAAAATGTTCCGTAAGATGTGTCCTATGAACCCCCAAGCATATCTCAAACTCAACGCCAGATTTTATACGGACGGATTATTATCGACGTAGAAATCGTCGTTCCTCCTCGGTGATTTCATGCTACCCAAAAAACAGGCCGCGCCGTTCAGAGGGATTCCTATTCGGTATCTAGTTCTGACAAATTCATCTCTGTGACTTCGGGATCATTTTGAGGAGTTGAAGCTCTCTTCCTTCCTCTCCTATTATTTAAAGTTATATTGAGACGTCAATCTCTCTGTCGGGACAACTTTGGTTCTTTCGAGTTCTGTTCTGAATCCCATTTGTTCATCCATGATCAATCGAAAACATGTTGATACCATGTCGAGCGACGATGAGTATCTGAGCCACGAGCGAAGCCTACAGTTGCGCATGCGCGGAACGAACACTTTGCTCGGGTACAGCTTCCACATGTTTGGGATCAATCACGGATTGTCAACTCAATCGTCGGAAATGATCAAGTTCATCAAACCCTAAGAGGCTTCCCTGATTTGGTCTGTTCATTGAATCAATGCTGTAAGAATGATTCGGAACACTCGATCAGTCTCGACATGAGTCGTGGATTGAAACTTTAGCGAATAGAAATTCATTCTAATATTTGATGGTGTATACAATCTTGCCTACAATCTAATCGAACCCATCAAATATTCATGAGATCTTACACATAGAATTCAATTAGATGATGGGAATACCACCAGATTTTTCTCATGGGATAACAGTATCAATCGCTCAACATACGATGACTAGAGGTTTTCGAGCTCTCGAACGTTCAAATACAGACCAAAAAAGTAGGTACCCAACCTTCCGATACATGTTCATAGGAATCCGTTGTTCTATATTCAGACTGTCCCACTCTATATATTATACTCTTTAGTTTCACATCGTGATCGTATCATTTGTATATCAATCCAATGAATGGATCTCTGCCTACCAAGCTGCAGCACAGGTAGCATTCGTATTTGTAATACATTCCAATTGCGCAAAATGACCGAAGAATCACGATTCCTACGTCCATAATCCGTCCGTATAAAATCTGGCATTGAGCTCGCCACCGAGATTTTGATGGGGGTTGATGTGATACATCTTACAGATTATTTTCCCACAAGTCTAGAACAAAAGGAAAACCATAAGGTGCCGGATAGGAATCTCCCCTAAGGGCACGGCCCGTGTTTTGGGTCGCATGCACGGAATCACCGAAAAAAACGACGATTTTCACGTTAACAATACGCCCGTAGAAAATCCGGCATTTATTCTGCCGACAAAATTCTTCCTGGGGTTGATAGAAGACATCTTGAGGAACATTCTCTCACAGGTTAGAGAAAAAAAGTAATAATGAAGATTTTTGCAAATTGGCCTCAAAGGAAGACGTTTTCGCGAAACTGCTCAACTGGAAACGGCCGTAGCTTATTTGGAGAATAAGATATCGACTTGTTCAGGCTCGCCAATTGGAGGTCTCTTCAAAGCCTACGAAATCCGGCCCGCAGAATTTGATTATCTCCCATTCAGTTGGAGCTAGAGAGTTTCGGAGATGACGCAAAAACCGCTGCAATTCGATCCTTGTAATCTTCCCCTTGGAGTCACTAGACTCAATAATACCCCTTTGGACAGATGCTGTCTCGAAAGTAGAGGTGTTGATGGAAAAAATGCCCCGAAGAACGTTCAAAAAGATCAGTCTGGGTCGGAGATATGAATCTTTAACGATAGACCAAAAAAAGGCCCAAAATGGGCCTTTTCCGGGCCTTAGGGCATAATGGGGGGCCCGAAAAACGAGAAAAAAATCTTTCGTACTATTTTCATGTAGTAATATCGAGGGAAAATTCTTCCAGTATTTTGCCAGACCCCCCAGGTGAAGGCATTCGTTGAAATGCTCGGAAACGACTCATATGTTTTTATCTCATATTCACGCGTTCGCACCTCCATTCTTCTGTATGTGTTCACGTGCACATATTGGTCCATTCTCGCAAACACATGTATATGTACATTTCCCGTAATTCTGCTCTTTACGGAGGGTTGAGCGTTTTGAAGCCAGTTCTATGTTCTTTTTACGGGGGAGCCCATATGCTCGGCCGGATGAGGGATGGGCCCAAATTATCTTAATTATTATCAGGGATTTACATGTATTTATTCATGTTCCCGGGAGCATCTCCTGGAGCAGCCAAAAAGCTAGAGCTCTTCCCATCTCAGTGGGTTTATTCTATGAATTTTTACGAGTTTTAGTGGTTGTGCTGGATTCTCGGCCCATGCACGGAAGCTCCCCCGGGTGACCTGTCGCGCGCAAGGGCACTCGGAAGCGCATGTCTTCATGCTCCTGAGATCTGGCTGCTAAATGAGCCCGGGCTCGAACTCTCCCGGGAGGTTGGACGATGACCAGGAGTCAGGGCCATAGATGAGTTGAATACCCGCGACTTATTCTTAGAGTGGCCTGAATTGATCCTCCGCCGAGGTTGATGCACCCAACCGCACCTGGGGCCCTACATAAATTACGGGTAAAGATACTCCCCTGTGAGAGGTACTTACTCATTCCTGGTGTACGCCGGCCCCGTGCCGCCCGGTGTACCAGGTCCCGAATTGATGCTGCAGCCACGTTGGACGATGTTCCGGGTGGTGCAGCGGGTCCTGGTTGTCCGACTCGTTTAGGTGGTGCACCGGGTGGTGCATCAAGCCCTCCACTGCTTCTTGATGCCGTGCACGCGCTGCTGCTGCCTCAAGCCGTTACGTGCACGAGTGCGTGCGAACGTTGGTTATCTTACGTAATCGGTTCGTGATCGAGTCTCTTTAACCCTTAATTACCCACGTGGTACTTTTGGCACATCTAAATCTTATTCACGCTCATTTTCTATTCAATCAAATTTCACGGAAGCAGCAAAATTACAATTTGTAGTCACTCCCCTAAGATGGAGTGAAACCTTATTCCTCT
>JAPYYZ010003644.1:0-11406 GCA_030522705.1 Eretmocerus eremicus
ACTATCCGCAACCTGTGGACGCATCCGGTCGCATGGAAAATGCTCGACCCTGAGGGTAGGGACCCGGGAACCCGGCTCCCTAACCTCAAGGTCCCGGATATGGCGCGCAGCTACGCGTAACTCGATACCTGTGACTCGGTAGCTTTTTCGTCTCTCGAGATCATTTCCATCTCGGTTGTATTCATGAGTATCGCTTTTGAGTCAGAAGTTAGTTTTTTTTTGCGGAATTCCGAGTCTGAAATGGTTTGCTCGAGTAGAAAAATTCTGAATTTTCACTCAACAAATTTTCGAAAATTTTGGAATTTTCAAAATTTCCCAAGCACAGGGTCTTGTAGCGTTCGGGAAGACGTCCAATTTGAGTTCCAAATCGTTGAAATCGGACCAAAATTGACCGAGTTACAGTGATTTGATGTGTTGATGTTTTCGATCTCCAAAAAGTGCGTTTTTCGGAAAAATTTCAAATTTTCGAAGATTCCAAAATTTGATTCAGTGTCGGTCGCTCTTGCTCAGTAAAACACATCCCGACAGAGTAACCTATGAAGTTTGGTTGGAAAATTCAACGAATTGGCAAAGTTCTAATGCGACAACGCCTCGATTTCCCATTTTACGGGCCAAAATTTTTCGATCGATCTCTTCAATTTTTGAGAATTCACTGGACTAAATCGTATACAACATCAGTCATTTCTAATCTATTGACGTAGATGTAAATTCATAGTATTACAATCATCCCACTCTGATCTGAATTCAACGATCATGTTTTTAATCCTAAAATTTCATAATTTTTCCGTACGGCATACCTTAAATTTTCAAACTTTTGGTTACTTTTGTAAAACTTTCCTATGGGATTTGGACTCTTCTAGGTCCATTATTCATCAGGTGCGTACTATGATCTGTTGGTAAAATGATTTTCAGGTGAAAATTTTGATTCAAACTTGAGAAAATGGAGGTTCCGCATATGGTTAATTTTCCCTTGCGAAAGGTACATTTTTCTTCTCGGAGCATCAATTATGACTTCCCGATGTTTCGAATCGCTAAATTAACAATGGATCAGAGTAAGTATATTGTTGGTTGATGATACTGAGCCTCTTTGGGGTCGATTTGATTGGAGTTCGCATCACAGTAGCAATTTCAAAGGCTAACAGTCGCTTTGTTCCGGTTTTGCGGACGAAAAATTTCAATGTTTCAAATTCATTTTCGGGGTACCATACAATTCTTTTCTATGGTAAAATCCTGCTAATACATTAGATTAAACACTCAAGAACAAAAAACTGTGCTTCTACTTTCAAATTTTTCGAAATTCAGCAAATGGTCGTGGAAACCTGGACAGTACTTTGTATCTCGATTTTGCTGCATTTTTCGGCTTTGTGGGCTCTATTGCTCTATGACCTTTCTCTGAATGGTGTAATTGCATATTTTTACGTGTAGTAGAGTATGAGAGGTGGTGGAATGAGTGTAGCGGGAGTGTATAAAATTGATTTCCATGATTCTGTGCATCCGGGGAGATTGAAAATGCATCCCGACGCACAAATGCGTGTATTTCGAATTGGATTGCTAAACTTGGGATAGCTCCGGATCTCAACGTCCGATTGAGCTGAAATTTTGTGGGGCGCTTTTCCAACGGTAGAAAAGCGATCTATGAAGAGTTTTCCGGGAAATTTGGGAAATTCGGGAAATTTTTCTGACGAGTTCGTGGGTCGGCCGTAAAACGACCCTCTCGATGAATCGGCTATGTTTACGTTTATTCTCTCACGTTTTCACGCAATTTCGGGCGTATCCCAGTGGCACGTTACTCAAATGTGTCACGGCATGATGGAGAATACTCTTGACTTCGCTTCGCAGTTTAGGATCTGCGACACTGATACCGGCTCGCCGACTTCAAGGTAAGGTAGGGTATTGTGCTTTAGTTTATACTTTGTATAAGGGGGGTGGACATTCCAGAACTGCTGGACCCAAGATCTGCTCTGGATGTCGAGATCGACGACGACGGCTCTCGTCAATGTCGATCCAACTATTCTCCGCGCAAGACCTCGGTCATTCTCCTCGAAATTTCTGTTCTTTGTGTTCAATTTTCCGACATGTTGCGAATGCCTACACTTAGAAGTGCGTACCGTAGATAGGTAGATAGGGATAAGTGTTGTGAGTGATGAGCTAGTGATGTGGTTTTTGCTAATTGTGTGTTTGCAGAAGCTGTTGGAAGTACCACCAGCTCCAGCCCCGCTCGGTGTGGCCTGAGACACATCGAGTTTGCTCGGCATAGGATTGCCGTGCAAGCCGAGCAGATCCGGGCGACGGCCGATTATCGGCCCGATATAGGGTTCTTCTCGTCCGACGATTTTTCCTATGGGGTCCTTGAGGGACCAATACTTTTGGAACGGCTAATATGCCGCAACTGTTATCCTGTGAGTATTGACGTATGATCTGTTTTTTGCTCGCTATCGTTAGATATGTGCTTTCGTTCTTGGGAATTCAAGATTCGCGTGGTCCGCGCGCCTCTTTGCCATCTGTTTACTTTTTTGGGCCTGTCCCAAGCCCGTTGGGGTGGTGTTTTCTTCATGCCCCGTGGTGAGGAGGTGACCGTCCCAGTCCTGTGCAAGAACAATGGAATTTTGAGAGGTAATTTTGTTTGCTACTCTTGCTACGCGTGTAGTCGGTGATTGACATGCAGATTTCATTTCTCTGTTTTTCCTACATAGATCGGCGAGCGCGCATATGTTTCGCCCGGGCTAGTGATGAGGCTGCCCACGATTATCGCACAACATGAGCGCTTATGGGGTATTTTTAATCCAGTGCGCATCATACACGAGGGACTGCGCCTCGTGTTGAAGATACGGTGCGATTGTGGGCAGGTGAGTAAATTTGGTTTTCGTGTTTTCGCTGATTTCGCTCCCAGCTCTTGACACTCTTTCTCCTATATTCTGTTTCAGCGCTATGCCCTCATCTCACTACGCTCAACGAGGGAGCTCCTCCCTTCGGCCGTCATGCGCAGTCTTTGCTCCACACGTTTTCGTGTGTTTTCCTTGATGTTGGGATTTCTCGCCCAGATCGAGCACGGTCCGTCGCATCAACTGCGATCAATGTTATGAAGTCCGGGTTGTACTCATTGAAGTCAGACAGAGCGTTGATCCTGCTCTTTCTTCAATGATTATTCAATTTCATGACATGTAGTGTGTGCTTTCGTATGATTTCTAACTTCCCACAGTAAATTTACTAGATAATATTTTGATATTGGGTTTCCTTGCTTCGGTAATCCTTAAATGGTGTTTCGGGTTGCAACATCCAGAAATCTCAGGTAATTTCAAAAATTTTGAAATTTCGTTCGGAGCCACTTCAAGGCTCATGGCAGACCAACCGTGTGAGTAGAATCATGTGTACATATTAACATGTAGATAGAAAAAAAAACCACTAACATGGGTGCATGGAAACTTGCATAATAATCAATGATAACAATTAGCCTCGCGCAATTATTTGAATTTTGCGCTCGCTTGCATATATGTGGAATAACCTATATATTAGCCCTTTCCTAGCTGCCAACGCATCTACGAACTAACACGCGTAATTTTTCACTCACAACTCATCTCGAAGAATCGATGAGACGCGGAAATTAGCTCGCGTGCATGGGAATCGCGCGTCTGCGTCGCCGCAATGTCGAGCCGTCAAAAATCCTCTAAGTGGGGCGACTGACCAAGCAGAGGCAATATTAGGTGGGTTACGAGCGCGCTCTTACAACTTCATCTTGCTCTCGCTGACGAGCTAAGTTGCCCTCTCGGAAAGCTCCAGTTGCCACTCGCCTCCTCGTGCCCGCTCCTGCTGGTCGGCTGCACTACTTCAAAGGATTTCGACAAGGAAAAGTAAGCACTCTTACTTCTAATAAAACACCTTGGCACACGTCCCTGCGGCGGAGCCTCGGTGAAGGAACCTCCATCGAGCTAGTAATCTGCGCCCGCCGCAGCATTACGAACTTGATGGGATAAGGGATTTAAAACATCCGCGGTCGCGTTAGGCCACATATCCTCGACACACCACCCAGCCGTAGCTCAGCCATCTCAAGACCTTTTCGGGGTTGAGACTCATGGCTGACCGGCAATACCGAGCTGTACGAGGATCGTTCGTTCTTTTAAAATGTTAGGGCAGTAAAATCACGCGATCGCGATAGTAGATTGTTTGCGTGTCGAGCCATTTCCGTTAGAGTTCCAGCCATCAACCGCGTTAGAGTCATATTTTTACACACATCGAGTAAGCGATGTGTTCAACAAACATTGTCCGTGTTAGGATGACTTAACGTCAATTCCTGTTTCATTCGTGTGCTTGCAGATAGACGGTTTCAAAAGGGCAAAGTACATCGGTATGAGTCAACCGATATACTCATAATTTTCACGGGCTGATGATCGTTCAAAATTCCAAGAAAATTATTGAATTTTCCATGTACACACGTTAGTGTGAGTTTGGTTCATCTCGAATCATTCAAAGTAATAAAAGTCACTTTCATTATATGTTTATTTCAATAAATATGAGTCGAAAGATACCCAAAATTTTTGATTGAGAAAAGTACCCAATAAGTTATTTCCACGAATGTTATTTCAGTTATTTCCAGGTTTTTTGATAGTAAAATCAGTTGACTGCATAGACAGTCATCTAGCCACTTCAGATATGAACATTTTAAGTTTCCAAACGTATTGGAATTCCGTTCCAGTCAAGAGTTATTGGAAATTTCTGCATGCTATTTTACACTACTCGAATAACGACAATTTGACTCAGAAATGCAATACCGTTTCGCGGCAGCCTCAGCGTTCCGTTAGTTCAACATCTATTCGAGTGATAGATAGTTTTGAGCGTGATACGCGCCCAGAATTGTAGGGAAATTCGTTTCCATTGCTGAGACACACGCGAAACATGCATTTAAAACGATGCGAGTGAAATAGTCGCACATTCGATGTACACTCTGTGATCACTTGAACTGCCGGAATGTTTATCTCTTGTTGCAGTCACCGAATAGGTTATCAGGTGAGTTTGAGTGAGATAGCGGGTAAACATTCAGGCAGTTCAAGTGATCACCGAGTGTATATGCTTGAATGCTTAATTTTAACGCTTATAAATGACCTAATTGCTTTATACGCTTGACAATGTGGTAGTAGCATGCTCTTTTAGTAACTTATAATTAAAGTGCAGCAGAGTACTACGAAGAATCCCCGAGAGATCGATCATACGCATGCGAGGTGTGATCGATCCAAGCAGCAAAAAGGTGTAAGTTGTTCGCCGAGGGTCTCGTCGTTGCGTCGGTAAAGGTAGCTGCCGATCATTTGCTCTCTCAATTTTAAGATAGAAATATACACTTCAGACCTTGCAGGGTTAAGTGTGTACTTTTGAGTCATAGAGATGATTTTCGAATGGACTTCGTCCCTTTTTGAAAATTCTCCAATGGAACTTTGGAGTATGAATGGAAACAATTCAAATATTGTTGGCTCTATCGCAGGATGTGGATTAGAATGATGATGAGTCATCAATCATCATGAATGGAAACAATTTTAAGTGGATTTTATCCATTTTTGGAATATTTTCAATGGAATTTTGAAGAATAAGTGAAGTTTTTGAATGGGCTTTATCCATTTTTGGGATATTCCTAATGGGATTTTAAAGAATACGTGAAATTTTCGAATGGATTTCATCCATTTTTGGAATATTTCTAATGGAATTTTGAGGAATAAGTGAAATTTTTGAAGGGATTTCATCCATTTCTGGAATATTTCTAATGAAATTTTGAAGACTAAGTGACAGTTCTGAATTGATTACATCCATTTTTGGAATATTTCTAATGGAATTTTAAAGAGTAGGTGAGATTTTTGAATGGATTATATCCATTTTTGGAATATTTCTAATGGAATTTTGGAGAGTGAGTGAAATTTTTGAATGAATTTCATCCATTTTTGAAATTTCTTCAAAGTTAAACTACTACTGACGTTTGCTGGTACTGACGACGAAGATGGAGTTGCTACGGTGTTTTTCGGTGATGTTGCCCCTTGATGGAAGGACGTTGGTGGAATTTTTGCACGCCAGATGGTAAGTCGATGTATACATTGTCGCTGATGATCTAGATACCTGGGAGCGCTCTATTGCCGTCCTCTGCGATCCGACGGCACGTAGAGCGCGCGCTGTTGGTTGCGTACGATGTGTTCACCCGACGGCGAGCGACGGGTGGTTGGCGCTCTGGTGCCTTGAGCGCTTTGGAGTTGATGTTCCCGGCGGGCATCTTTTTGAGTGTGGGGGTGGTCTCCCCGTGGGTGACTAGATTGATGTTACATGTTCGCCCCCACCGTGCGGATGATCTGCAATGGAATTGCAGGCTACTCGTGCTCTCCCATCCCTCCATTGGTCTCTGGTTGGTGGGTTTCTGAATTGACCTCTTTGCGAATGAGTTCCATCCCGATTGTGACAGGGTCCATAAATCTTCCCATAAATTTCAAGATGAAGATAATGAGAATCGTTGCTCCTGAACCAATTGTCAGCAGCGTGGGGAGGTAGCTTCGTGAGTTCTCCAATTCTTTCTTGGCAGTTGAGTATTCTCCGATGGCCCGGGCTTTCACAATGATCTCGTGTAGGCTCAGTCCGTTTTCCGGAGTATCCAAATGGGACGGTATGGAGACTGCGTGGTCCTTCAAAATCTCAGCTTCCATCACTTCCTGTAGGTGATCCAGACCAACACTGTTCGCAGTAGAGCTCAATATACCTGCTATGTCCAACTTTGAGGTCTGAAACATAGGCATAGTGTAAGTAATTTCGATCTCTTCTGACGCTGTCAGGTGAGCATTTGCCGTAATGGCCATGCAACCTGGCAACATTCGAAGAATTCCAGTGCCATTTATTGATGTGGATATGTGCTCGCTCCCACGGCTCTGTATGGAAATGCATTCTTCTTCTGCGGTAGAAAACACCCATGCGGTCGTTTCATGTGGGCGCATCCAGTATGTTTCGCTCATATGCGCGACTCTCAGGTCACATTCGGTAACTGATTTCATAGTTCTGTTTGTTGCTATTTCAATTTCACAGGCAGCGATTGACGTAAGCTCCCTGACAGGTGCAGGATTCCTGCAGATCATCCTGTCACGGAGCTTAGTACAATCATTAACATTTTTTTTATGCATTATAATATAAGTATTGGCCTGTCAAAACGTGCGAAATATTGGCGTTCTGGCCATATATAAGCAAAGGTTTTTTTGAACTATCGAAATTTTGCAGAACTGGTATCGGAGAGGCCTTATAAAATGAGTATTCTGCAATATCCAAAAGTGGTATTGCTATTGTATAAATAACGGTATCGTTGATAAGTACGATCGTAATTTTTGATATTTTGGCAATTTCGAGTAGTGACTCATCTTGCTCGGTGCGTGGAAATTTTGTTCCAGGTAAAGTGTTTTGAATTAATTTTCTAGAATTTCTCATTAAATCGGGAGGCATCAGATGTGAGTGAATTTTTCCTCTTGAAGCCAAATGTACAGCCTCCATGAAAGTTTGTGACTTTGTAACGGGTTCATGCCTCTATCGCACATTATTTTCAAATCTACTGAGTTTGCATTTTTCTCTATTTTGAATATTTCTGTCTGAAATTGTGAAAATTTGTGAGAACTCTTTCCCAGTTCGGCCTCAATCAGTTCTATTTGATTTGCCATTAATTGGGCCAAGCTTTTCGTGTTATTTGACTCAATTTCGATAATGTCCCTAAGCTCTTGCTCTGAGCCTTTTCATCTAAGGTACTAAAAACTGTTTTCATCCCGGTACCTACAAATGGTAGCCAGGACCTCTTCTCGCGAGTTGACTTTTTACCTGTTAACATGTCAATGGTGCGTTCGGCTTCACGGCAGGTCTCATTAATTTCCCGTCGGATCATGATCAGCTGCGAGGTGATACCGCTCTCAGTGTACTTCCCTCTGAGTATCGTCCATGCCTCACGCAAGGTCTGAGCAGTGATGGCAAATTGGGATAGGTCGATCAGCTGGATGATCTTCCATGACCTGCTCGTTGTTGACAGGGGCTATGCGTTCGACGATGAGACCAGGTGTGTTGTCCAAATGGCTGATGAATTTGTTTGGTCCCACATCGCCGGCTGCACTGTGGGTTTTTGTGAATTTTCTTATATTCAAGAGCGTTTGATGGCCAAGCAGTTTTTCTGTGACCACGATACGCGCCTCGTCCGTAGACCGGAGTAATTCGAGTGAAGGACGAGGTTGTATCGTGTTACTCTGGATGTGCGACTTGACTACAAGAGGGGGCAGTTTTGCTAGTCTACTTCCGCAATTATAGGTGACATACCGTCCACGACTTCAGGACCTCGTCCGTAGGCCGGAATAATATTGGAAGGCCGAAGACGAGATTGCCGAAGCGTCGATATTTTACCAATTGCTATCATTAGAAACACATTAACCTCGCCGTTTTCTTGGCTGATTTGTGCTGTCTCCATTTGTACGTCTGCACATCTTTTGATTTTGTTGATGTGCGAGCTTTTTATGATGCCGTTGTTGATTACTTTAACGTTATTAGTTTTGTGATTGATTGCTCAAATTTCAAATGGTCCGATATACTGTTGGGCCACTTTGTTTTCAATTGGTTCATTCAAGATATAAATGTATTCGCCCTCACGAAAATGCTGCTAATTGACATTTCTATCGTGATAGAATTTCGAACGGTACTTCAATTCGATCAAACTCAAAGCCGCAATTGATTGGATTTGCTCCAAATCGATCAATTTTTGGGCTACAAAGTCGTCATTTGTTTTGAAGTTGTCCCGCTGTGTAGGGCGCGCTGGTGTTCTCGCTCTCTATCCAAAGAGTAGTGTATGGGATGCGTAGCCCGTGCTGGCGTTCACTATGGTGTTGATAGAATGTTGGGCCAGTGGCAGCACCTTGTCCCAGTTCGATCGCTCCTTCGCAAAAGACTTGAGAAATTCCGTGAGTGTTGCCAGGATCCTCTCGATGACGCCATCGCTCATTGGAGAATATGGAGAGGTGTGGTATTTTTGAATTCCCAATGCCTCTGAAAATTCATTCAAAATTCTGTTAATGAAATGGGTGCCCTGGTCGCTCAGGATTGCGCCGGGTGGTCCAAAATACGCAATCACTTTGTCGGGTGAGTCTCTCGCTACCTCATGCGCCGTTGCTCAACGCGTGAGTATAAGTATTACATACCGTGTCAGTTGGCACTGCACGGATAAAATATGCATATGACCACGCTTTGATGTGCACAGTGGTGAATGGAAGTCGAGTGTAATTTTATCGAAAGGTCTCGTTGGTGTGTCCGTGATGTTCATGGGCATACGAGTTTTCATTTTGACTTGTTTATCTACCGCGCAACTGTCACATCTCTTTACCACGGCTTCCACATCATCACGCATGTTTTTCCAAAAATAGACTTCTCCGAGAGCTTTGGCAGATTTGTTACAACCCAAATGAGCACCACTGACTGACGTATGAAATTCCTCGATCAACTTTTATCTGTCGATTTCGGGTGGGTCTTCCAAATTGTGTTTGAAAAGTATCGCTTTCCGAAGCATGCCCTCCAAAATTTTTTCAAACAGTTCAATAACCTTCAGCCACATTGTTGGCGACAAAATTTGGTTAACTTGAATGGAGCCTATTGTTTTGAGTTCTTTCTGAAAAATGTGCTTTTTCAAATTTCTGAGGGCTTTTCTAATGTCATCTTGAATTGGTCTTTCGACCATATAATTTTTGTAATGAATGTACAAAATAATGAATAATGTTCAATAATGAATGTACAAAATATACTCAAGTTGTTCACTCGGAATTCGTGTACGTCTCTAATCGAGGAATTTCCATCAAAAATAACTCTAGGACCAATATAAACTTTTTCAATTAATAACTCGAAGGTTTCGGTCTTCGAAACTCCATCACACGTGGCAAAGAAGGCGAGATTTTCTCTGTAGCTAAATGGGTGCTCATCGACGGGAAATAATTTTTGCAACGGTTGCGCCTGCTCATTGTCGCCAAGTGCTCACGGAGGCTTCTCACGAGGCGGCCGAGCTTGCGCAACCAGATATTTGTCAAGCGCTGCTGAGTGCGCTTCAGGTCTGAAAGTCTGACTCTCGGATTGCGGTTGAGGTTGAGAATTCTCCGAGGTTCCATTCTCCACACTCGGAGGATTCTTATTCGCGGGTCTGTTTTTATCGGACTCATCATTTTTCTCATCGAATTCGCGAGAATTTCTGTCGCGCGAAGTCTGAATCGGCAGCAGAGGAGTGTGATGTTCGGATGGCATGGCTGAATGTAGATGAATTAATTCTCTACTTTCACTCGAGCGGATGTGAGCGTGTGAACCACAAGTTGATTCAGGATGAATATACACAGACGTTCCTGCTGAATAGCCGGGAGAACACGAGTATGCAGTCGACGTTCCCATACCGCTCTCCAGACCCAAGAATTTCGCGTGTCTCATCGGCGTCCCTGCATGACTCGAAATTTCCTTCAGTCAGTAATTTCAGCCGAAGTTCGGGTGCGGTAGTCTCAAGTCCACCACCAAAAATGAGCGACCAAAATAAGCGATCACCCCGGGGTGAATCAGGAATATTCACCACTCTCTCAAAGGCGCTTTCTCCGCGCATGCGAAACCAAACTCCAACTCCTTTGATTCATTTTCCGGATTTTCAAGGGTCTGCTGAGGGAGGGAGTCGATCTGCATACCCTCCTCGGAATTTCGGAAACTTTCGTTCATCCTCTCTGCTGTGGACTCAGACATCGCGGGGCTCAATAATTGCGCAATCTCATCGGGCGCCTCCCCTGCTTGCTGCTCACGCGGCGGCGAAAGCACTCGAGATTCGTCTTGCGTAGCTACTCCAAGCTCCTGCGACGACGAGCGAGAGGTGAGTACGCTCTCCACGTGCTCGCTCTCTCCCACGTTGGAATGCGGCTTATCGCTACGCGGTTGTCGTTGCAGCTCAATGTCATCGCGATGCAGTTCACTCTGCCGCTCAATCTCATCGCTCTGCAACCCTTTCTTGCGTTCGATGCTGGACGCTCGAGCATCCGACGGCAAAGCGCATCGCGCTTGAGGCGTGATGTATTCCAAATCTATGGGGCCAACGCTCCCTTGTGTGCTGCTGGTGGGAATCCGGTCGGGCGGGTGGGAAAGTTGACATGTTCTTTCTGGATTGGATGGACCGACGACGTCTGGTTGAGTTGCGTCGTCCTTGTTCTTCCTCTCGTTCAATCTCGAACTCTCCTCTTCGATACCGTCACTCTCGCAAAAATTCTCAGAATTGCGAGAAAAATTTTCAAAGAAAATTTTTTGAAAACTCGGAGAAAGCCACCCCACTTAGCACCAGAAAAGCTGTTACGTGGAAAGAGGACCTTCAGAATGAACACGAAGGGTATAAATGAGGTTTTAATAAGAGAATACGAGAGTTGA
>JAPYYZ010003645.1:0-11404 GCA_030522705.1 Eretmocerus eremicus
TTTACCAACAAAATGCCGTGTGATTTATTCAAATAGAGTCACCCGTTCATTAAATATTCGTTTTTTACTTTTTTTTCCGTATTGTCCCAGTGTGCGACGTCTGCTACCGGGTGATTCAAACTCATCAGCTGGTAGGGGTGTGCCAGCTTCACCGCGAAATCCGCGAGAGGCGCCGCGGTCGACGCCCACCTCGAATACTCAGAAGTGGGGGGTACGGCAAAGGTTCTGTAGGAGAACGCTCATCGCATAATGCGAGAAATTGGTTTGAATTGCGTCTATTACATCTAGTTGGTTCTCTTTATATTCATATTCATATTTATATTTCTCATATGCTCTGATGTATTCTAATTGCCTTACGGTTTACCAAGACCAAGGCGTACTAAATTTGTTATTAAATCAATCAATCAATCTCTCTCTCTTTCTTCCATACTCACGGAGTATCCAGGGTATTTATAAATGTTATGGACTCTAGCAAATTTTAACTGACTAGTAGAGGGTCAACCTTGCGGACCACAAAAATTCGCCAAAACTTTGGTAATCATCTGATTTCGGTGAGAAATCAAAATATCTCAGAGGGTTATCTCTCATAGGCCCTCTGTTCTGAGATACCCCTGTAAACATTAACATTGCTAGTATACCCATATATGTGACGTTTCACATGGGCCTATATGGGCAAAGCTAATGTCCATAGCTGTATCTCAGAACAGAGGGCCGGTCGGACTAAACCCTCTGAGATATCTCCTCTTTTAATCGAAACAAGATGATTTCCAGATTCCTGGCCAGATCCCTGATCCGCAAGGTTGACCCTCCTCTCAAAAGTTGATTTTTCCAGAAATTTGCAAAGTACACCCTATTATTCAAAGTACATCGAGATTTCAGAATGTTCTGTTATTGTGATAACATCAGAGGGTACTACATAATTCGAGAGCTAGGAGTGTCTCGCCTAGATATCGTTTTTGTGAATTTTCTGCCAGTTAATTTGACATTCTTGAATCAAATTCTTTCTTAATACAATTTGTCTCGAGAGTTCCTAACTTTCTCCCTGTCTGTATGATGCGAATGATATTAAGTACACTCGAAGTTTCTAGTTTTGATCACAATTTTGAATGATCACCAAAGTGTGGGGAGGACAGCGAGAAGTAGGGACCTCGACAGAAAGATCCGCGGTCTGCGGCCAACTTTACTACATGGGAAGCGTCATAGGTGGAAGGCATCCCCATTCTCGCACCGACCGTCCGCGCTCTTCTTTGCATGTATAGTATAGTCCAGTGGGTATAATCCTTCAACAATACACTAGGTGGATCAATTTCTGAACAGCGATTTGACGACGGATTCTCATACAAAATTGGTCGCTGAATACGAATCCGGTGAGAGCACTCGCGATTCAATTGCAGAAAAGTCACAATAGCAATTAAATGCTCATAAAACTCGGTTTTTGGCTATTTACAGGGTAACGGTTGAGCGGATTTCAAAATGTTACCTCAGAAAGTCGTAGTCCTGCTCGAGACGCAAATTTCAAGCCGCATTACATTACAATGTAACCGGTATTTGCTGCTTAAAGTCAGGTAGAAGAAATTGTCGCGCACCTCTGTGGAAGGGGAAGTCTCGCCACTTCCCCGCCGCTTGGTGCAGCAGGCCATATACCGCAAATTTTTGTGCGGTCAGCGCGGATCTTCCTGGCGAGACCCTAAACAAGCGTGCACACAAGACTGGCAGCTCGGCAACTGAGGAAATTTCAGCATTTCTCAAATATTCAAAAGATCGGATAGGTAGTACTCATACTACGACCTAACTGTGAGTAGGAGGGAGATGGGAGAGCTTTCGTGAGGTATCAACAAAGACAAGGATGTGGGGGGAACCGGAATTTTTCTCGTCAAGCCACATTGGTCAAATGTAGCCATCGGACAGGCATGATGTTTTGCAGCGCGGGACGAATCCAATGATATAGGAGGTTTCATTATCATGATTGCCTATTCTAAATCTAATTACAATTCGTCGATGCGCATATGTATGATATGCATATAGGATGACGTAATTTTCGATGAATCCCGCCTTGAAAATGGATGTCTTCTGAACTTGAAAATCCGAACATGGTGACTTTGTCCTCCGTTTTGAAGTATATAAAAAATGCCAACTTCCAATGCCGTGATTGCATATGGTTTCCGTTTGGAATTGAAGGAGAACAGTTTTGGTGGTTTTCACTATTACCTCAAGTCTGGTGCATTTTTCCAAAGAAATGATGTAGATCCAGAATGTGTATTTTGAAAAGATCTTCCGTGTGTCATAGTTTATATTCCTCTTGTGAACTTCCGTTCGCGAGAATACCCGAAAAACATGGTTTTGGGCCTTTTACGGGTTTTTGAGAACCCACAAGGCTTCAATCAGCAATCAAACATGATCAGAATGGAGTTCAAAATAATATATACAACTTTGGTCCTCTACAACTTTCCACTCAACCTAACTCTGTTAAAGTCATCGAGTGTTGGTCCTTTAGGAACAAGGAGTTCCAACAGTACAGCTGGATGTGATATTTCCTGAGATATTGCAGGACTCTGAGCCGGAATCAATGATGCATTCTGATATCCTTTTCTTGTCATGGTATGATTTATTGACGTAGGTTCGCATATAGTATAACAGAACCATTCATCGATTCTCCCAAAAGTATCATCCGTCATTGAAATGCATGTTCCTCGATTCAGGAACATTGGAACATCATGATCTTCTTTCCATCTTGAAGTACATGAAAAATGCCCACTTCCTGAGCCAAGATTGTTTATAGGTTCTGCTTGAATTTTTCGAGGAACTCGCGTTTGAAAGTTGCAGGGGGCTACTTTTTTGCGGTTTTTCACTATTATCTCGGATCTGGCGCATTTTTTCTGAAAAATGATGAGGATCGTAAATGTGTATTCTAAGAAGATCTTTCGTGTGTCATAGTTTATATTCCTCTTGTGAGCTCTCGTTGGCAAGGAACTAGGAAAAACATGCTTTTCGGTCTATTTACGGGCTTTTGAGAGCCCACAAAGCTCCAATCGGCTACTAACTATAACCAAAATAAAGTTCAGAATAATACCAATAACTTCAGTCATCTTTAAGTTTCCGCTAAAACCCAATGTGTTCGAGTGATCGAGGGTTTGAGCGTGAGAAATTCCTGATTTCGAAGTTTTTCGGTCTGCCGGGCTCTCTCGTACTCTCTCGATCTCAAATCACGACTCTCTTGCAAAATCACTCGAATTCGCAGAAAAATTTCAGAGAAAATTTTCCGATATACTCGCGGAAGTATTCTACTCAACGCCAAAAGAGAGCTGTTAGGTAGAAGGGGTTCCATCTCTGAATGGAATACGAGTTGGAGGAATGAAAATGTTTAATTGAGAGAAAAAGAAGGCGAGAGACAAAGAGTGAGAGTCTGACTCAAATGGTTGGCTTGGTCTGTTTGCTGCGTGGTTCGCCGTTGATGATGACAGGTCGCGCCGTTGCGCAGTACCTTGGGGAAGACGCGGAGCTTCGTCGACAATGCTGACAATACACCTGCGATGCCCGACGAATTGCGCGTATGCATCGCGCAGCTTACGGGGCCGTCGCCGGTGAACCGTCATGTGACGGAGAGGAGCGCGATTTGGGAGTCCGCTCGAAGCTGTCCGCATCACAGCTGATAGGATTATACCAGATAGATATCGACCTGGTCCAGAAAAAAATCAGCAATCACTCCTAGCATTTATAGGCTACCCAATGTTAGGATGTGCGCGATCATTCTGTATCTTTTTTGTTGCAGATTTCATGAAGAGTCGGAAACGTGCTTTGACAAATCCTCCAAAAGACATTCAGGTTCCACCAAAGAAGATTACTCGAAAACCTGACCACATGCGCAGTTGAGCTGGCTACAAGATCAACACGACAACGAGCACTTACAATGGTCCTGTTTCAGTGACCTCAAGATTGAGTCAATCCTTCCCCATCAACGTTAGTCCGTGTATCTGAGCACGTATCTATTTTAGGGAATTTAGGGAATATGTGTCGCATACCTTATTTCTCTGTATTACTCATTTCGAATCCTGTGTTAATATGAAAAAGTCGTTGCTATGGTGCCACCATTCGTCATGGAATCCCTATTGATCTATAGTTAACGGACAAATATACGGAGTGACGTATGGTGTGTCGTCTAAGATCTCAAGTTGCACCTCCTCACGACATTTACCGGGTGAGGGATTTTCTCACGGGCGCCAGATTTTGATGGAAGTTTTTTGCCATACTAACCTGGAGAAGTTCTTCGTATTTTCTTTTAGGTCCGAATGAGTTGCCATGGTTCTACGAGAATTCGATAGAATGCTGTGCAACAAAGCTCTTCCAATTATAACCTGAGTTAAGAGTCTTCAATTTTCTTATTTAAATGATCAACCCACCAGTGAATCCTGCAGAACTGTTCCTCTCTAATACTCATAATACCCGACTTTTTGGGTGCATTGATACAGTCTTCTCCTGGCTTGATTCGAAATTATGATTCTGCGATGTAGTGGGGGTAATACATGGATTGTTCTCAGAGTCGGGGCTATAACACCTTAATTTCGGCTGATGATCGCTGATACACTGTTGCGGTAAGGAAAATTGAGTAAAAAAATCGGATACCTCGCTCAGGTGTAGCTTATTCCATCCTCCCCCTCTCCTTTGTATTGAAATTTCGGTGCTTCCACTGCCGACCAAGCGCTCTGCTATTGCAGCGGAGAGGTTGTTACGCGTTACAGCTCGCAGTCAGAAGTCACATACGCCATGCACTGCTCCTTGAATTCAGGGAGGCTGAGGAGTTACAGCCCGTACAATGCCAACTCGTTTTCCTTTGAAACTCCGTGCGTGAAAATTCACTTTTCACCCAGATTTTTGACATTTGGTACACGACCGTAGAATATGAATCCCGACTCCTCGTGATAATTCCGATCCTCACCTTTAGCTCGGGCCGGAAAATATTGTCCGGTATGCGAAATCCAACTTCGCGCCCTGGTATCGAAACATATTACTGTCCAATTCTGAGACAATGGAAGTCCGTCTTCTTTGTTATACATACTCTGAATGAAATCAGTGTTATGAAATCGCTCTGAATTCCCAGTCCACACTGACACTCACGGTTCCTTTTAATCGTATGCGTATATTCTGTTCCCGAAAAACAGAGAAGAAGATGATGGAGAGGGGATTTTCCCTGCAGATTTCCGACGGATTGGCGATGTCCAATATTTCTGTGGAGCAGGCGCGGACGATGAGCAAAATGACCCATTGTATTGATTCTTTCTTCTTGAATGCTCGGGGAAAAATTCTCTTGCGTTCAAGAGAACGTTATACAGTGATTCAAAAATTTGGGAAAGGGGCCGAACCTTCGCTTCAATCGAGAAATCCCAATAATCCAAAAAATTTTTGGTCAGTCTTCTTGTCAGGTAAGTTATGTGATAGGGTGTTTTCATGTCAAATTTGAGGAGGCGGCCGTTAACATCTCCGAATGCAATAGTCGACTAGAAAAACTTGTTTTTGGATATCCATTCACTTCAAATATCTTTCATGACTCTCTTGAACATATCAGGAGTGCTACCGAACATCAAAAAGAAGTTGTAGAGTCTCGGAGACTGAGAGGAAAAGGTTACATCATCATTTTGATTTAGTGACCCAAATGATCTATCCTTTGATTTTCTCCAGATGTGCGAGAGCTCATGGGCATGTAGAAAACGTACGTCTAGGAGTGAAGTCTTATCCAGAAATGATAATCACGAACAATGATTACGAAATCTCCGCGTAAACGTGTTGATCCCACATAGTATTTTTCATCAATTCAGCTATAATAGTAATTAATACGTCGTGCTGCGGGGACGCGCTTTTTCGCAAAAGAGTGCGATAAACTTGTTTATCGCACGTGTTCGAGAAAAGAAGGCGTTTCCGCACCACGTGTTATAATTTATTTTATCGCTAGCCTCCCTCCCTCCCCCCTTAAACGCGTATTTATGCGCGACGCTGTTCGAGCATCGCACATCAAGGCGCGATGCGAGGAGGACTGCGATAAAAGTATTCTTCAGTCTTCCATTCTATTTCTCAATCAAGAGCATTTGTTGGGAGCGAACTTGGCGCGAATCTAGATGCTTTCAAATCATCAAACAGGCTCCCATGATCTTGATGCCAATCCGCCATCTTCCGAGTTGAGGATCCATTGACGATAAATGGATAAGTCAGACTATTTACAACTGATGATATTTGAAGGAAGATTCATCTCCAGTGGGGCACATTTCTTATCGAACATAATTGGCTTGAAATTCTTAGAAGAAAATGTTGAAAGAAAATTCTACAATCGAGTCAGATTAGTTCAACAGGAAACTTGATCATGGATTGCGGGCAGAATTAGCCGTTGTGAAACGGTGCATGATTCCATCCCAAATACACGCAGACATTCAATGGTATTCAGTTTCTAAGGCATTGGAGGGCGAATTTCCTATTTCTTTATCTGCCCCAAATTTGAGGTCGATTTGCATTGAAATATCGATTACAAAATCAATGAAGAAAATGCATTTCACTGACATCGTTAAAAAATCGCCTGGCTGCAGGATCGAAGTAGGAGCCTTCTCATTGCCGGTGAGACGCTCTGCTCGATGAACTATCCAGAACTCGGTGACGAGCCCTCGATAGCTCGTCATTTTTTTCACGATGTCGGACAAATCCATTTTTTCATCAATCAACATCTCAACGATCGAATTGTGATCAGCATTCCATTGCAAATCTACCTCAAATTTGAGGTGGATGAGGCATTGAGAAATATATAATTAGTCCTCCATTGCCGATTTACGAACTAAATACTATTGATTCACAGAAAAGGAACGATTCAAGTTCGAAAAGTGCAGACATTTAACTTTCCCAGAGATTACAAAGATAATGAATTTTTTCGTCAAGCCTCAAAGTAGAATCCGTGAACTTCAATTCCGGAGAGGTGCTGCTAGTTTTGGAAGTACCTGATGTAATCGAAAAAAAGACTGCATTATCACATCAATCATGGTGTCCACCGAACCTGTGAATTCTGGAAATCCTGGAATACTCAGAGAATTTTTTGTTGACCTTAGAAAACCTGGAAAACTCAGGGAATTCTGACTGAATTTCTGGAATTTCCTATGCGATGCCATCAGACTGCTTTGCAGAATTGATCCGCCCCGAATTAGTTCGACTACGATGTACCGGCTTCCGCACACTGGTCATCTGTGAATATAGTGCAGGAGAAGCGATAACGCTTGGGCACGTTCCGCGAAATTCACGGGACGTGGAGTGACAAGACGTTATCACGTTCGAGTTTCATGGGTCTCACATGGTGTTGATAGACATTCTTCTCTGAGAGCTATACAATAAGTATCCCAGTTATAATAAATGGATCCCAACAGTCAAGTTCTTAGCAACTTTAATCTCAACAAGGGCTCGATATCATATAATATCGATTAGGGAGTAGCTCCCAGTTCTGAGAATGAATTTATCAATCTCATGTAGTGAATGTGATGCTCTCGTGATAGGGTTTGGCAAGTCGATGCAAAATAGCACAAAATAACATTGTTTCCAGATTCTGGAAACGCGGTTTCAATCAGGTCGGAGCACATTATCTGATGTCAGCGATTCTAGTCCGCACTCGAGCAGTTGATATGTGGGAAAATCTACGGAGCTCGCACACTTGAGTGAAATCTCTTTGAGCTTGCAACTGTAGGCGTATTTTCCAGGGGAATTGGACTTGCACAAGCACATTTATCGCTAAGGATCATTACAATTTCATACGACAAAAGTTGGATGAGTTCAAAATTATCTGAGCGAAACGAGGCGTTGGTGAAAAACACGAATCGTGGAAATATCGCATGAAATCGAGGTTTTATCATGCAATCTTTGAGTCGCCACTTTGATGCCGTTCAAGATACGGTGGTCTCTCTTAGCACAGAATGATCCTTAAAACATCTTCTAAATAGTACGTTACGCAACGAGGGCGGAAAGTGAGCTATTGCGGGCCTCGCATGGGTTGCCCCCGAGTCGTAGCCGAGGGGAGCATGTGCGAGGCCCGGGATAGCCCGCATTTCCGTCCAAAGTGCGTATACAATTTCCGGCACGCCCACGTCGGAATTGTGCGGTTTCTGGCACGATTTTGAGGCAAAGTGCCGCACCGCCGTACAGGTTAGGGAGCGTCGGAGCTTGCAAGATAACGGACCGAGGGTGAAGATCGAGGTCTGATACGCATGCGCAGACGCTTCCCGGCCTGGACGGTAATGCGTCACTTTCCGCCTCGAAGTCAGGGCGGAAACCACACGCTTTCGATGCTGGTATGCCGAAAACATACTTGAACGCCAAGTATGCGTTGTGAACAGATTCCTATCGACAGCTTTGAGAATGACTGGAGTGACTTTTTGAGAACAACAAAAATTTTTCAAACACTTGTTAATAATATCAACGCTGTGTACTCAATCGGAGTCCTATAACAGTCTCTGATCCTGGAACTAAAAACGGAAGAGAATGCACTAAGCTAGATCTATGTGCGATCTATATACGCCGATCGGTAACGTTGTTTCTCCTTAAAGAAAAACGTGCGTCAAGCGAAAAATCGAGTTTTTCCACTGGCAGACTCGAAATATCAAATAAACAACTCTGGTGAAAGTTTGATCGCTGAATTCCATCATTTTTCGAGAAAAAAAGATGTGGTTGCATACTTTGTGCAAAGGAATATTGATGATTTCTCTTGTTAACTGAGCATCGGAGAGTCAAGTAATTAGTTCAAAGTGAGGATTAGGCTTGAATTTGTACATCAATATTCGCCATCATTGGTATGAATGATAGTATATATCAGTTTATATCCATATGTATTGATAGTGAATAGTTAATCAATAGTATGAATGAATGGCCAGTAGATAGGCTATGGGGAAACCAGATCACCTAGTCTCGTTCTCTCATAAAGGATCCCGGAAGATTGTCCTTGAAACCTACATTGGTCAGTTCCTCATGGGGATTCCAGAACAATTGTCCTGAAATTCCATATTACGGCTCTCCCTAGCATCTAGCGTTCAATTGGTTTCGAAGACCACGTTCGTCCCGGTTCAAATATTCGCGCTATCCTGGGCAGCCGCGCGGGTGCTCTCCAAGACGGGGCGCTCGGCAGAAACTGAAATTCGCTGCCAGCGTGTCCATTAAAGCATTAAGGGGAGTTTCCGAGTGGAAGCTCAAGCTCGCGGGAGAGGGCGAGCTCCGGGTCGTCGGTCGTCCGCAAGACAATCCCCAAGAAGAGTTCTCGCGAGTTCGGGATGTGTCCGGTGGAATATTGTCTGCTGGTCTGCAGTGAGGTGAATTTTCGAGGCTGCCGCGCGATCTTAACTCCAAGATGAGGAGCTCTCGCGCGTGTGTGTATGTGTGTGTGCGGGTCGTTGAGAGAGGCATCATCGCAGAGGATCGCAGCTTCCCCTCGCCTTCTCGTCGTCGCCGTCCATTGCATTGTTCCTGGCTGCCCTCGATCCCGCCATAGGCCGCCGTCTCGCCCAGCACGTTCCCCGGCGAGGAGCGTTTGCGTACGTGCGTGTGTGTACGCAGATATGCCTCTTTATAACTTATAATTGAATTATAACCGGTTATAACTACATCATAACCGGTTATAACCGAGGATCAACGCAGTTTTTTGATGCCTTCATGAAATATTTGAATGGAATAGTGGTATATTATGGAGCTTGCACTTGTCGTTCTGGATTCCGGTCTATTGCTGGGTTTTGATATCGACTTATACCAAAATTGACGTTCATATTCCATTATTTTACCATTCATTGAGATTGGTTTTCGGATTCCTTCATTATACTACTGTGAAGTGATTTATGTGTTTGAAGTTCCCAACGTCAAAAATACACGTTAGCAAGAATCTTGAAGAAAAAAAATCAAAAAACTTGGGATTGATGCTGCGTTGCTCAGGGATGGTTACTGATGTGCAAAACACCGCGTGAGAGTGAATTCGATACCGCCTCCCCCTCTGAGGGGGTCGCATTCCCCTGAAGTACAATGGCACCTGGCAACTCAGGCAAAAGTTCCGATGTGATAATAATTGTGACGAAAAGCTACGAATTTGTAGTGAACGAAGGGTCTGCACGGGTGGTACCCGCATCCCCCCTCCCGAGGGTGAAATTGGGGCTGATAGAAGACAGAAAGGTGGTTTTAAGATAGAGGAAAAGCACTATACAAGAAGATGTCAGAATCCAAACAGGTACGAAAATTAGAGAATGTTATCGACTCGAGAGCTTCTCCAAGTAGTCTTGTTCGGACGAAATCCAAAAGAATAAGCTCGTATTCTGGTTTTATCATCGAGAACGATATCTCGCATTCATCTAGGAAATCATCAATTGGTGTGTTATGACCATCATAGAAGGGTATCCTATCGATCATCAGCTTGAGCAATTCAAAATCAGAATTTTCTTTTGGTGGAATCGCGAATAATCCCATTTTGAATTTTTTTTTCCGTGGAATATATGAACAAATCATGAGATGAGTATAAGACTGACAATGAGAGTACTATATGAATAAAGTTACAAGAGGGGTATCTGTAAAGATGTTCGTTTACCACAGTGACTATTGAAAGTTAACCGGGACTTGAAACTAAGCATTGGGTGGAAAGAATTGTTGTTCAAATTCCATTCCGCGAATTCACAATCAAAGGACCCCGCACTAAATATATTGATTTGAGGCCCCGGTAATTCTCAACGAGACTCTAGCATCTTGTAGACCAAAACACCGCGATCAAAAGTTCAAATGGAGTCAAAGAGCAAAAACGTTTCGGTCTCGAGATATAAAGCTCCGAGATCAAGGAATTTGAGGTGTTGGAGGAGGTTATGTTGACATCTTAACCCTTTCAGGGGCGGTGGGACGTACACGTTCCACCTCTTTACTCTTGGTTTTTCCACCGTAACTTCACTCTAATGCGTCGCAAAATCATGGAACAAAGTTTATAACCTTCTTCGGTATCATGGCCATGCATTTCATTATCGAATCCACGTCAACTTTGGTTTTTATTTTTGCAAATAAATAAACAATCCCGAATATTCCGGTTTTTTTCGAATAAATTCGTTCCTGAGCCCTATAATCGACGAACACTCACAAGAAAAAATCGTTTCAGACTAGGGAGGACCAGACTATGAGGGGTTGATTTTGCAGTGATCGATTTGTTGTTGTTTTCATATGAACAATTTATGTTGAAAAATGCGTATTTCCCGTATGACCCTTTGTTACTTACATTTTTCTTTTAGATATTTCAGCCTAAAATTCTCTACACGGGGGTTTTCGGGGTCGCTGATCAAAATATGAGGTCGAAATTTCAATTTTCCAAAATCCAAGATGGCGGACCCAAGATGGCGGAATGAAAGTTCTCGAAAACTGCGTATTCCAGCTCACGAAT
>JAPYYZ010003646.1:0-13522 GCA_030522705.1 Eretmocerus eremicus
CATTTCAGAGACGGACCTCAGCCCCTGATGGTCTCGCCTCTTACCTCAGAATCAGTCAACTCACGAATAGTAGTAAAGGTCTCTCTCTCTCTCTCTCTCGGATTATATCTTATCACGAATAAATATCAACTGCACTCGATACTCCGGATTCTGATTTATTGGATAGTACCTCACGTCCTCTCGTTGCGTCTTCGGACTCAGCGAGGCAGTATTTAAAGGACCCACGTAGGACCGACGAGCAACTTATACGTCACAGAATGAGACCGGGCGCGGGGGCGCGGCCTCATGGGTCAATTGAAAATTGCAAAAAGAGAATGATGGAATCAATCGGTGAAATGATCTCCACGTTATCACCGCTTTCTGGCTAATCTCGATCCATTATTTGGTACAATATTCTGGTATTGAATCTCAAAATGCACTACCATTGCACGGCTTGTGACGTTCAGAATGGTCTCCTTTGATTCAGAATATCATAATCATACGAATCAATGCACGCAATGATCAATGATCATGTCAGATGGCCATTTAATCTGCAGGGAATTCGAGTCCCTCGAGCAAATGTGAATATCCGAGTTAGCGCCAGAACAGTTCTCCACGTTAAATGAAGGCGAGATTCTCCAAATAGTATCTTTGCGCTCGAAGTCATATTCTCGTAAGGTCAACTTAATTTTTAAATATCGTGAGGTGATATTGATCAATTATGCAATTCAGTATTATCACTGGAATGCTCGTATCGATTATTCAAATAAAGCCGTGTTCTCCGATGGATAATGCGAACGAAGCGCTTCCATAACCAAGACTTGAACGCCTTCGAAACGAATCAAACTCCTGCAAATGAATTCTTTGGGAGATACTGCTGAAAGCATCAAAATCTGCATAATTCGACCTATCTACCCCTAAACTTGGGTTGAATCCCGCCGAGGGCGGAGATCACCGCCTTTGCTGCGGTGTCCTTTGCTCACCAAGGCCAAGTGTAAACAGTCCATGGGTGATGCTGCATTGATGCAAAAGCCCCCTACGTACAATTCTGTCAATCCTTGGGTGAAATTGCTTTTTCTCAAATCTGGAATATGCTTGTTTTCCTGTATCGTGCAGTCTGTATGTATTCACTGTTGATATTTCTCCAATTCTGACTGTGACACTACTGACGTCCTCTGCTTTCAGAGGACAACTAGAACTCAAGAACGCGCGCGCTGCGCGCGTAAGGTCTACTCGTCATGGGCGAGATTGATGTCAAGAATATGTATTCATCAATTGTTGAGAGAATTCAACCCAGGATCTATGAAAAAGCTACAGAACTCCGAGAGGGGCGCGTTGCACACAAAAGATCGACACCATTCAACATAGTCCATATTGGAGCTCATATCGAGGGCATGTATTGTTCAATTATCGAGGAAATTGATTCATTATCAAATCAAAAGAACGAATCGACGCACGGAGATCAGAGCATGCTTTAGAGAATTCATATCAAGGGAACGAGTTCGTGAATGATTGATGAAATCATATTGAGCAAGTGACTGAAGAGACAGTCATTTGCTCAATATGTCACATCAATAAATTTTGAAGGGATTTTTTCTAAGAAAAGATAGATTTGTTGATTATCTTGAAAGTCCTATTGAGTATCGGCAAACATTGGACGTAGTTCATAAGAAAGACATGTATCTGTAATTGTTGGAAGGATCCTGTTCATGATCTATCTTGAGACTCGAATTTTCTCGCGGAACTCACGCGCAACGCGAAGATTAATACACTTTCATTAGAGCCTATTGCGGAGGGAAGAGTTTATCAATATGTCAATCATCTCAAGAATCATGTCGCGTATAGAATCACAAAAAAGACTGTGAGAATTCAAATCAACGCGCGCTGACTTATCGAGCGATGGTCTCTATCATTATCCTCCAGTACGAGAGAGGTTAGAGATGAAAGAAGTAGAGAAGTATGGATACAGACAGGTTCTTTTTCCGTTCAAGCTACGATGGCCACAAACATAGTCCGATTCATAGTAGACGCACTCTATTCAAGCGCGATAGCCACAACCACATAACCAAACTGGGTTATCGGAGCGTTCGCGTCTGTCGGCAAAGTCACCTGATACATCGAGTCAAATGATATCGCGTGGAATGAAAACCAGCCACGAACTCACATGTACACAATACAGATATAACAGAACGATCTCGAACGAAAAGCAGCAAATCTCGAATATCGAAGTTGTCCACTAATGAGGTAGAATACTTATTGGAATGATCTCCATGATTCTGATATTGCCTCCCTTCCATGAGTCACATCAGCATCTTCTTTACATTTTGTCCTCCACCGATCATGAAGCTTGGAAGATATCAATCATTGTTTTGTGAGCTTCTTCTCTTCCGTAATGGACAGAATGGGTGAAATAGCTCAGAGTGAGGAAAATGGACGGATTGGGATGGAATGGACAGGGCGAGGTAAGATGGGCAGGGTGGGGCAATATGTTCAGGGTGGGGTGAACGAGGCTCGGGCAGTGTAAAGCGGTTGGGGGTGGACCCATTTACTCCACTCAGTTCATATTGTCCCAACCTGCCCGCATTGCCTCACCCCGTCCACTTCACCCCACCCTGTCTATTTCGCCCCACTCTGAGGCATTTCACCCATCCGATCGATTTTGCCTTACCCCGAGCGATTTTGACCTATCCCATCCATTCTACGCCACTCGGCGGGGCATGACCGTGGATTCACAACGCGCGCCTGGGACAACTCAAGCCGGTGCTGGGAGTTCACAGCGCGTAATGTGTTTCCACTGATCGGTGGTGATTTTTCAGGTATCTTCCTGGGATCTTCCTGTTCCACAGAGGGATATCCAATCGGTACGTCTTGTCGAACGCAGGAGACCCGCGCGCGCATGCGAGCCGATTCAAATACTCGAGTACGCGAGACCCCACGTCACAAATCTTCGCGTACGCGAGCCGGCTTCCGATCTCGCGTATGAGAGAGATCCAACACTGCCTCGGCCGCGGAAATTCTTCGTCTACGCGCACCGGTATTCGGGCCAATCGGAATACTGGCGCACGCGAGACCCAATATTACGATCCTTCGCGTAAGCAAGCTGCGTTCCGAATTTGCGTATGCAAGAGACTCGATGCTGCCTTGGCCTGGAAAAACCGTGGCGCACTCAATCCCACTTTCAAACCCGCGTGCGTGAGAATCAACTCGGTCTCGGCCGCGGAAGACACTCGCCTACGCAATCCATTTTAGATGCTTGCTTACGAAAAACCCTACATTGAAAACTCTGGCGTACGCGAGGGACCCAATGCTGCCTCGGCCTTAGAAAATCGTGGTGTACTGGAGCCAGTTTGGAAACTCGCGTGAGCGAGACTCAACTCCACCTCAGTCGCAGAAGATCCACGTGAGCACGCGAGTGGATTCAAATACTCGCAAACGCGAGCCGGTTTCCGATCTCGCGTACGCAAGGGATTCGATGGAATCTCAGCCGCGAGAATCCACTGGTTGGCGAGCCGACTCAAATATTCGCGTACGCGAGATAAGAGTTCCAAATCCTCGCGTACGCGAGTCGATTCCAGGTTTTGCGTACGCGAGAGCATCGATGCTACCTGGACGCGGAGGATCCTCGCGTGCGCGAGTCGATGCAAAAATTTGTTTCCGCGTGACCTATCTTTGCTCCGGCCGCTGAAGACCACTGCCCACGCGAGCGAACTTAAATAGTCGCGTACGCGAGTCGCCGCGTTATCAATCCTCGCATTCGCGAGCCGATTTCCGAACTCGCGTACGCAAGAACAGACGTGGTTTTGACCGCGGAAGACCCTCACGTACGCGAGCCGACTACCGGACTCGCGTACGCGAGATAATCGATGCTGCCTTTGCTGCGAGAGATATTCGTGTACGCGACCCGATTCGAAATCTCCCGTACGTGAGACGAAAATCACAGGTCCCCTCGTACGCGAGCTGGTTCCCGATCTCGCCTACGCGAGAGATCTAATGCCACCTCGGCCGCGGGAAATCTTGGTATACGCGAGCCAATCACGAATCTCGCGTACGCGAGGATCAACTTTGCCTCAGCCGTGGAAGACGTGCGTGACTACGCGAGTTGCTTCAATCGCTCGCGTATGCGAGACCGTACGTTTTCAGTCATCGCGAACGCGAGCCCATTCTTGAACTCGCACCCCGAGAATCAATTAGGTCTTCCCCGCGGAAAACCTTCGCGTGAGTAGCCGATTCAAATACTTGCTCACACAAGACACAACAATTGAAACTCTCACGCACGCGAGCTGAATTCTAAATTTGTGTACGCGAGAATCATCTTTGCCTCGGCCTCGGAAAACCATGCTGTTCTCAAGCCGAATTTGCGGCTCGCGTATGTGAGAATCAACTCTGACTCGTCTTCGAAAGACCCACACCAGTACGCGCGTTGTATCGAATACTCGCGTACGCCACATAAAACGTTACGAATCCTCTCGTGCGCGAGCCGATTTGGGAACTTGCGTAAGTGACAATGAACTTCGCCTCGGCCGCGGGTAGCCCGCGCGAGTATGCAAATTGTTATAATATTTGCGTGTGCAAGACCCTACGTTACCAGTTATCGCGTACGCCAGCCCATTCTTAAACTCGCACCCCGAGAATCAACTAGGTCTTCCCCGCGGAAAACCCTCGCGTGAGCTAGCCGATTCAAATCCATGCTTACGCGAGACTCAACATTATAAGCTCTCCGTACGCGCGCCGAGCTCCAAACTCGCGAACGCGAGAGACTCGATGCTGCCTCCGCCGCGGGAAATCCTCGCGTGCGCGAGCCTATTTGAAGACCGGCTTATGCGTAACCCAACCTCGTTTTGGCCGCGGAATACCCTTGCCTACGCGAGACAATTCGGAAATTCGCGTACGCCAGTGGCCACGTCATGGATTTCCGCGGACGCGAGCCGTGCTACGAACTCGCGTGATTGACAGACTCAATGCTGCCTCGGCCTCGGAAAGCCGTGGCGTATTCGAGCCCATTTTCAAACTCGCGTATGCGAGTATTTACTTGGTCTCGGCCGCGGAAGACGCTCGCTTACACGAGCCGATTCAATTACTTGATCACGCAAGACCAACGTTGAGAACTCTCGCGTACGCGAGAGACCCAATGCTGCCTCGGCCCTAGGAGACCGTGGTGTGCTTCAGCCGACTCGGAAACTGGCGTAAGCAAGACCCAACTTGGCTCCTGTCGCGGGGGATCCGCGCGAGTACGCAAGCCGGTTCCCGCTCTCGCGTATGCGAAAAATTCAATGCTGCCCCGGCCGCAGGTAGTCTCCGTGTTTGCGAACCGATTCAAATACTCGCGTCCGCGAGATGGAACGAGCCAAATCCACGCGTACACGAGCCGATTCCCGATTTTTCTCACGCGAGAGAATCGATATTACCTCGATCGCGAGGGTTCCTCGCGAGCACGAGTCGATTCCAGAACTCGCTTCCGTACAGCTCATCCTTGCTCCGGCCGCTGAAGAATCTTGCCTATGGGAGCCAACTTGAATACTCGCGAACGCGAGCTGATCTTCGAACTCGCGTACAAAGTCGGCAATATGGGCTGTTTTTGTTCCTCCATAGTTGTATCTCCATTGTTCTCCATAGTAGATTACATGTCCCAGAATTCTTTGGGACGAAATTTCTACTGGGAAGACCCCGGAACGATAGTAAAAGTGAGCCAGGGATGAGTTTTTGAATCGTCACTCAGAGGTCATGTTTCAGTTCCCCTCTGAAATGGCATGTATTGTCTTTGGGGGTAGGTCACATTTCTCAGAATTTTTTTGGATAAATTCAGCATGGGAGATCAGGAAACGATACTGGTAGTAGGCCAGGAATCAGTTTTGGATTTTTCTTTCAGAGGTTATGTCTCGGATACCCTTGGAATCCGTAGAAAATTTTTTGCATTATGAAGCACACGTATGAGGATTTCTCGAGATGAATTGATACTTGATAGAACCCAGAGACGATGGACATGTAATTCAACATGTACAAAACACCCTCGTGCAATTTTTGAGGGGATCCAAGACATAACCTCCGAGTAAAAAATCAAAAACTCAGCTCTGGCCAACTTTTACTATTGTTCCCGGTTTCTCCCAGTGATCGATCGGTCTAGAAAAATCCCTACACATGAAATTCATCATACAAAACACCCTCGTGTATCTTTCGAGGGAATCCGAGACATAACCTCTGAGTAAAAAGTCAGAAACTCATTCCGGGCCCACTTTTACGATCGTTCCGGAGTCCACCCAGTAATGAATTCGTTCCAAAAAAATTCTGAGACATAGCATTTATCATTGAACACAATCTCGTGCTATTTTGAAGGGGATCCGAGACATAACCTCCAAATGAAAAGTTAAAAACGTTACTTTGGCCCAATCTCACTGTCGTTTCCGGATGCTTCCAGTGATCGATCCGTCTACAAAAATGTCTAGACGTATAATCCAACATATGAAACCCACTCGTGCAATTTTAGTCGGGATCCAAGATATAACCTCCGAGTAGAAAATCAAAAACTCATTTCCAGCCCACTCTTACTATCGTTTCCGGTTCCTCTCAGCAATCTATATAACTAAAAAAATTCCTAGACGTGTAATTCAACGTACGAAACACCCTCGAGCAAATTTCGAGGGAATCCGAAACATAACCTCCGAGAAAAGAATTAATTTTGACCAAAGAGTGGTTTTTCCGACTCTCAGAGAAGTCGGACCTGAATTTTGAGTAGTGTATTGTGTTCACGAAGAAATTTCCAAACTTATGTAAAGATCAAAAATCGATCCATGATCGATCAAAACTCCACCCACATACGATCTCGGATTTATTCGACGTAAGAAAATGTTCCGGTGCTAACTCGGATGATCACATTTGCTCGAGGAACTCAGCGAGGACACGAATCCTCTGCAGATTGAACGGCCGTCTGACATAATCATTGAATATCGAGTGCATTGATTCGTATGATTATGATATTCTGAATCAAACAAGACCGTTCTCTACGTCACAAGCCGTGCAATGGTAGTGCATTTTGAGATTCGATACCAGAATATTGATGCGCTCTATGCCAAATAATAGATCAAGATTAGCCAGAAAGCGGTGATAACGTGCAGATCATTCTGCCGATTGATTCCATCATTCTCTTCCTGCAATCCTCAATTGACCCATGAGGCCACGCCCCCGCGCCCGGTCTCATTCTCAGATTTGCCCTGGTTTCTCTCATCCCCCAGGTGACTGAGGAGAGATTTCTTGGTCAGGTTAACGGAATGAAATGCCTAACACGATCCTCATGAAGCTATACTGCTCAATGATTCGTCACTCGTCAATGGAGTTAGTTTCCTCTATATTCTTGTATTCCGCGAAGGAATTATCAAAATACGAGAGTGCTCATTTTTTGAGACGAAAATCTACGAGGATGGGTGGTCTTGAATCCGCAATCGTTCGTGGGTCACAAGAAATTAGTGAATGAGACCGAGCGTGGGAGCGTAGCCTGATGAGTCGATTAAATATCGCAATGAGAGCATGATGGAATCAATCGGCAGAATGATCTCCTTGTTATTACTGCTTTCTGGCTAATCTCAATCTATTATTTGGCATGGAGCGCATCGATATCTCAGTATTGAATCTCAAAATGCACTACTATCATACAGCTTGTGACATTGATAATGGTCTCGTTTGATTGAGAATATCATAATCATATAAATCAATGCACGCGATGGTCGATGATTGTGTCAGACGACCGTTCAATCTGCAGAGGATTCGTGTACTCTCTGAGTTCCTCGAGCAGATGTGAATATTCGAGTTAGCGCCAGAACAGTTTTCCACGTCAAATGAAGGCGAGATTCTCCAAAAAGTTCCTTTGCGCTCGAAGTCATATTCTCGTCATGTCAAAATAATACTCAAGTATCGTCAGGTGACATTGATGGATTGTGCATTCCAGTATTATCATTGGAATGCTCGTATAAATTTCCCAAATAGAGCCGCGTCCTCCGCCGGAAAATGTAAACAAAGTGCTCCCATAACCAAGAATCGAACGATTTTGAGACGAATCAAGCTCTTGCAAATGAATTTCTCGAGAGATACTGCTGCGAGCATCAGAATCTGCATAATTCGATCTATCTACTCCTGAAATTTGGTCAAATCCCACGGAGGGCAGAGATCCGCGCTCTTTCTGCGGTGTCCTTCCCAAATGGCAGCTCATCATTACTTGGAATCCACTGGCTGAGATGGAAAAAAGTGCACAAAGTACCACTCATCTCCAAAATTATTGGAAACTTGGGTGATAAGAATCACTCATCTGAATCAACTGCTCGCTAATAACCCATGCGGAGCAATCCGCCACTGCTTTGCACGTGAGAACCGTCGATATCATTCCCTGAACCGGATTCCCGCCCCGAAGACAGGACGGGTCGAGGAATCGGTCGATCTCGAGGATGCTATGCCCGCGGCCTGCAGACACCGCCAACCAGCGCGAGGAGATGGCGAAGACAGCCTACACCCTCCACGGAGCACAAGCAAAAGCGCACGGCCAGACACTCGCGAAGGAACAGCTCGAGCTGTAGCCTCGCGAAACCAGGACGAATTTACGTTCACGCCGGGTCGCCGGAGACGATGAGAGCTGCGAAATGTCCTGAGTTTTGATGCGACACCGAGATCCACATAACCTCCAACGCGTACTCATCGAGCGTCATACCCGCATGACGCTAGCGTCATGCTCGAGCATCCGGGCGAGACGCTCATGACGCTCCGGCGAGACGCGGATGACGCTGCATGACGCCCTGGCGAGACGCTTATGACGCCCCAGCGAGACGCTTATGACGCCTCGGCGAGACGCACATGACGCTGCCGGGCGTCATAGATGACGCATTTTTGAATAATTCTGCAATTGCAGGACATATCGAACAAGCCCAAACAAATTCTCCAAATATTTTTCACTGGTAGCTTATTTCGTCAATTTCATTGCCATTTCCGCTGGTAAGTAACTTTAAATCAAGCTGTATATCCAAAACGCGAATGTTCCTGTAAGAGCTACAGACGGAAGGGATAGGCTCACGACAAAATCAACGCATTAATCCGGGCTCGGGGATTTTGCTTACGATAACCGAATCCGACCGATTCGCGTGTGAGCCGCTGAAAGGGAGATTGGCGTACGAGTATATTCGCACATTGACCCGGAATCGGAGGATACGCGTATACGATAATCAAGACTGCCTTGTTCCTGTATCAGCGGTAAACTGGGAGTTTTGCGTACGAAAATATTTGCTAATGCACTTGGACCGAGGACATTCGCGTACGACAATCGAAACTCCCCGATTTGAGTACAAGCGGGCCACAGGAAGGTCCGCGTACAAGATTATTAGCCCATGAACCCGGGATCAAGCATTTTGGGCGCGATAACCAAAACTCGAAGATTTGCGTGTGAGCAGAAGACAGAAGAATCCGCGTACGAGAATATCCCCATATGGATCCGGGCCCGGGGAATTCGCGTACAATAACCAATACTCGAAGATTTGCGAATGAACAGTATAGGACGGGGTTCGCGCACGAGGATATTCACGAACGGACCCGGGTCCAGGGGATTCGTGATCGATAGCCAGATTCCTTCGATTTGCGTATGAGTGGCAGCCAGGACGATTCGCGTACGGGAGTAGTCGCGCATGGAAACCGGGATCAAGCATTTCGGGATCGATAACTGAAACTCGAAGATTCGCGTATGAGCCAAAGACAAAGGGATACGCGTACGAGAAAATTCCCGCATGGATCCGGGGTCGGGGAATTCGCGTACGATAACTGAAACTCCCTGACTCGCATATGAGCAGCCGAGAGGAAGGTCCGCGTACGAGATTGTTCGCCCATGAACCCAGGATTAAGCATTTTGGGCGCGATAATCAACACTCGAAGATTCGGGCCCGGGGAATTTGTGTACAATAACCCATACTCGAAGATTAGGGTATCAACAGTAGACAAAAAGATTCGCGTACGAGGATATTCGCAAAGAACTAGGTCACAAGAGATCTGTGTAATATACCCGGAACTCCCTGATTCGCGTATGAGCGGCAGGCCGGGAGGTTTGTGTACGAGAATGGTCGCCCATGAACCCGGGATCAAGCATTTTGGGGTCAATTACCAAAACCCAGAGATTCGCGTATGAACAGTAGATGACGGGGATCGCGCACGAGGATATCCACGAACAGACCCGGGTCCAGGAGATTTGCGATCGATAGCCAGATTTCCTTAATCTGCGTATGAGTGGCAGACAGGACGATTCGCGTACGGGAGTATTCGCGCATGAAACCGGGATCAAGCGTTTTGGGTTCGATAACTAAAACTCAAATATTCGCGTATGATCCAAAGCTAAGGGGATTCGCGTAAGAAAATATTCCCACAGAGACCCTGGTCCGGGAACTCTCGTAATATAACCGATACTCGAAGATTCGGGTATGAACAGTCGACGACGGGATTCGCGTGAGAGGATATTTGCAAACGGACCCGGGGACAGGAAGTTTGCGTTCGATAGCCAAATCCCCTGAGTCACGTATAAGGGGCAGACGGGGAGATTTGCGTACAAGGATATTCGCAAATGAACCAGGGCCCAGAAGATTTGCTCACCATAACCAACACTCCCTTATTCGCGTCAGAGCGGCAGACAGGGGGTTCGCGTATGGGAATGTTGGCCCATGCACCTGGGATCAAGCATTTCAGGTTCGATAAGCGAAATGGGAGATTTGCGTGAGAGCCAAAGTGGAGGCAATTTGCGTCCAAGAATATTCCCACATAGACCCGGGTCCGGGGAACTCGCGTTTCATAACCAATGTCCGAAGATTCGGGAATGAAGAGTCGATGACATATTTCGCGTACGAGGATACTAGCGAACGAACCCGGGCCCAGGAAATTCGCGCTCGAGAGCCAAATTTCCTCGATTTGCGTATAAACGGCAGACAGGAAGGTTCGCGTATGGGAATATTCGCGCATGGGCCCGGAACCAAGCATTTTGGGTGCGATAACCAAAACTCCAAGACTCGCGTATAAGCCTCCGATGAGAGGATTCGCGTACGAGAATATTTTTATATAAATCCAGGCCCGAGGGATTCGCATACAATTACCAATACTCGAACATTCAAGATTATGATTAAAGGACGACGGGATTTGCGTACGAGGATATTTGTGAACGGACCCGGGCCTAAGAAATTTGCGTTCGGTAACCAAATTTCTCCTATCCACGTATGAGTGGCAGACAGGGAGATTCGCGCACGAGAATATCGGCGCATAGACTGGCCCAGGAAATTCACGTACGATGACCACATTTCCACAATTTGCTCATGAGCCCCAGAATCGTCGATTTGCGTACGAGTATGTTCGCTTGTAGACGCGAGCTCAGAGAATTCGCTTACGATGATCAAAACTTAAAGATTCGTGCATGAGCCACAGTCGAGGAGATTCGCGTACAAAAATATTCGTTCATGAACCCGGTATCACGGAGGTCGCAAGTTGTTTTCATAGAACCGTGTAGAATATGATAGAAAAAGATGACGTCCTGGACCTCGAAAATCTCAAGTGTTTGTATCTCGACACGAGGGTAACTGAGGCTCACGGAAATTTTACCAGACCTTATTGACACTGAAATCAAACTCTGTGCCTAATATCATTGGAATCTGATCCGTAGGTTTTCTACCGTTAATACCTCAGTGCGAACTTCAGCTTGAGGTAACGAGCAGGATTTCATCAGTACTTCAGCGCTATTGTAGGAGAACCTCAATGGTACTCCATCAATACCCTAGCGGTACTTCATGAGTCTCTTCGCGCCAAATAATCGGTAACTCAGACGTATTTCATCGGTACCCTAGTGGTACTTTGGACGTACCTCAGCGGTACCTCATTTCAAATTAGCTGTTCTTCATCAGTGCCTTAGCGGTACCCACCAGTGATTCAGCGACACCTCATCAGTACCTCAGCATCACTACACCAGTACCTCACCAGTACTTTGTTGGTACCTCGTGGATATTCCATCAGTACCGCAGCTGTACTCCACCGATGCCTCAGCGGTACTCACCAGTAAGTTGGCGATAACCGACCAGGCTCTCAACATACCTCAGCAGTACTACCGGGATTCAACAAGGGGGTCTGTCTTGGTCATCCGACATCCGCCTCCACGGACAACGGGTCAATGGTGTCGGGTTTTCAGATATTAGCTAGTTTGCGCGAGGAATTTCCTCTGGGCTTGCGAAGGAGCACTCATCAAATCCATCCCGTTTCATCATAGGATTCTTCGGAAAAAATGTTCAGAGGAATTGTACGGAGATAGTCTCGTCGTATTTGGATTTAGCAAGCCGGGAAACCCACGAGTGAGTTTTTCCGGCAACAAGTATACATTGCCTGGTTCAATTATTTGAGCGAGTCGTTCAAACAAGTTCTGGGATAGAAATCCCCTCGCCATCCGATTCAACGACCCTGGAAGACCATGAGCTATTCTTCCCGCAAAGAGCTACGATTCCCGGGACTCGATATTTTGAACACATTATTCAAACAGATCAAGGAACAATGATTCCATGGGATTCAGCGATCCGAAAACTCCATATTATATTTTCCTCTCGCGGAAGCAGTCCATTTCGTGATTTGCTTGTTACACAAATTGTTCAAACAAATACTTGTACGGGAACTATTTCATCGGATTTGGATTCAGTGACCTCGACAACCCACGAGTAAATTTTACCCGCGAAAGCTGTGCATTCCCTGATTCTATTTCCAGAACAAGTCGTTTGAACAAGTTTTAGAGTAAAAATTCTCTCCTCCTTGGATTCAGCGACCATCAAAATGACTATGAGCTTTTCATTTTTAACATGAGAAAAAACAGCAATGTTCGCGATTCAATTGTTGAACAACATTGTTCAAACAAATCGTAGAAGAATAATTCGGATTTCAATCCAACGGCCTAAAAACCCATGTATGAACTTCTCCTCAGCGGAAGTAGTCCATTCCATGATTTGCTTGTTTGCCAAATTGGTGGAACGAATTGTAGAAGAATAATTCCATCGAATTTGAATTCAGCAGCTTGAGTAACCGAGGAGTAAATTCTCCCCCCACAATATCTTTGCATTCTCGGATTCAATAGAGAACTTGCATGCGGCGGAGAAAAAAAATGTGACGCATGGCATCGATAGAAGGCGTCGATAGAACGACTTTACAAAAGACAGGATATTTTTAGACGCAATATATATTTTGTAAGAGAAGATTGAAAACGCGTCCGATCCAGGTGCTCGTTCAAATTGAGAAGTGTCCGGAACCCAGGCGGGTGCGTTCCTATGTGCTGCTGCGCATGCGCACACGCACTTGTGTACACTGTGGCTGGACACGTGAACGCACCGTCTTTCCCGTGTGAGATCAGCATCATAGTGTTGTGTGAGTGTTGTGTCCGTGTACCAGCTGGGCACCAAAACAATACGATTTCAGCGGATTTTCCAATTGATTGAAGACCGAGGCCGAATCTTGAAATATCTCGCATTATTTAGCAGCTTTGGCGCACCATAACGCTCAGGACAACTCACAGCTT
>JAPYYZ010003647.1:0-12393 GCA_030522705.1 Eretmocerus eremicus
TACTTTGAAGTGGGCAAAACCTCTAGAGTGTGCTCCAACTTCGAAAAAAAAATTTTTGAAACGCCAAAAATCAAAAGTTTCTGAGAATGGCCCATATGTGTAGTATGTACACATTATAAATATGAGCGATTTACTGGCCAAAAAAACCGAGCGTAAAATGAAAATAGTAGACTGAAGAAAATTTAACGACGATAACTCACGTGCGAGCATCTGATTGATGAAGGGTTGATGAATTCGACGAGACATCCTGCGCCGATGATGTCGACTCAGCCGATGAGGATTTTTCCAGAGTGGACTCATCCGCATACGAATAATCTTCATCGTCGGACGAGATGAGATCGATTGTTTCGCCCATGATTCTAGTAGAGGATTTCTCCTCCAAGAATACGACAGAGTCGTCGCATGGCGGATCGTCCTGATAATCGCACGGCATTTCAGCGTCGTCCAAATTGTTATTCTTTGGCGATTCTTTCCGTATCCTTTTGCTGCGCGTCGCTTGATCGTCTGCGTTAACACTCCTTTCGACTCCGATCCTCTGAGGAATTTTAAGATATTCTTAGAATTCTTGGAACAAGAAGGAACGCGACTGTATTCGTCGTTCCGCCGAGACTTGCTGGTTTTTTGTGTATGGCACTTGGGGAATAGAAACTCGGAAAAAGTATTGGGACTTGAATCCCTTGATGCAACTTTTGGTGAAGTTCCTGGTCTAGTAGGTGGAAACCCGCCTAATTTATGTAATATGAACGCTAAAGGATCAAAATGCCGGTTCCACGGCCGACTTTCAAGGTTTCAAAAGCTCTTGTTTGGTAATGATGAGCCTGGTTATCAACGCAGCACATTTTCGTCAAAAAAAGACATCTAATCTCACGATTCCCAATGGTGCCCACCATGCAATGGCGCTAAACGACAACTCAGATACTCCAAAGAAATTTCTTTGACACGTATCATTGTGGGGTTGAACCAAAATTACCACGAGAAGAATAACTCGCCTCTCGAACTTAGTGGATTCATGTGAAATGCCCGTATGAAGCACGAAATTTACCAATTTCTGCAAGTTTTGACGGAGTAGACGATTTCATACCATGTAGTTGGATTATACATATTGTTTTATTTTATCATATAGAATAGCGTCACCTGATTTTTGCACAACACCCGATCGCAACCGCACGTTCTTTGACACCGAATCGCGCTCTTGACGCAGCCACATCTCCTCGTGGAACAGTAGAGCCTGTAACTGATAATAATGTTCCACGACGATTACAGTGTTTATTATTTGAGTCTGTCCAAGCTCGAGAATTATGTATACAAGTGGACTGACAATTGACACCTGAATTTTCAATATACATTGTATGCGAGTGAACGAATGTGGTGCGCACGAGTATGTTTCAATTTCGGGAGATTGATGTACCAATTACGTTCGGCGGCATTTGGATTGCAGAATTTTTTTCTCCGGTTGGACTTGTAATTCATCCAAAAACGCACAATATTTTTTTGCTACTTGTTTTCGGAATTTTTTTCGGGTAAGGCCGAGAACTCTGCACTTTTACGTGTATCGAAACAAAAGAGTCAGTGGGTGCGAAAAATTATGGACATCGGTTTACCCAAGTTTATGCTAATACAGCTTCTCTGTTCGTGTAATTCCAGACAGATAGTGTCGTTTTGGTGGAGACGGATCGGAAAGCGAGCGTCAAAATAGGGCTCACTCTGTTTTGACCTTTTTCCATCTAATGAGGTGAGATGTATCCGTGTTCGCGATAAGAATTGGGTTTTACTAGATTTTTTGCCCCTCACAATATTTTTTAAGTCTCTTAGCTCATTTTGAACCCTGTAAAATGAGCCACTCTATGAATTATATTCCAACGCAGAAATTGATTTTTTTTTCTTGTTTCTATGTTTGGGATGTCGAAAAGCGACGAGAAAAACCAAAAGCACGGCTTTTAATTTTTTGCGTATTTCATTCTTATTCTTGTATGTGCGAAGATGATCTTAGCTTATCGTCACTGGAGTATCGTGCATCGTTATATCCAAATCTGAGGGACGCACTGGAATTTTTTCAAATTTTTCGAGACAGTAGAGTGTAAGATTTTGAAAAATAGTGCTAAAATCAGAATCTTGCTATGGTTCATACATCTCTGGAGCAAGGGGATTAATTTGAACAAGAAGTAACCGAGTACTTTTTGATCTTGAAAGAAAATGACTTCTAGAAACCGCGAAAGGCGTGTACCCAATTTCGTGATGCCGCAAAATGACTAGGTCTCCACATTCTCGAATCCAATTCTAGTCAGTAGATCTTATTACTCGAGGAAGATGACACGATTAACTGCAAATTCCGCTAAGAATTAACAGATCTCATGAAATTGGGTGCTCCTTCATTCGCCGTTCGACTATTACTCATAATTTGACCATAAAATTGGTTCAAAGTCGAATTTTGTGATTATGAGATCGGTATTACGAAGGTATTGTAACAAGGAATCGAATGAGTTCAGGTCCAATATTATTGGTTGAGCCGAAAAATCATGGTACAACTCTTACCAAGATTGAAAAATTGCAAATAATTAGCCCAAGAAATCGCAAAATACAATTTTTGGATCGCAAATGCAAGAATGACTTTGTCTCGACTCAAACTACTGTGTTCATTTTCCAACATAGCAAACATGGAAAAGTACGCGACAAAACTGAAGTTCGCACATTTCTCAGATCTTGTATAATAGTCACGGATTCGGTTCGCTCGCGAAATCGGATACCGTAAACCGGGAAGAATTAGAATTCTTTTGTTTCAACTTTTGACTGGCTGAATTTTATAAAGTATCTTGTAACGGCTCATTTTGAAGATGAAGATATGGATTTTTTGATTAATCAGCCGTTGTAAGACGCTCCAGGAAAAACTAGTCAAATAAGTTAGAGGAAAAACAAAAAAGAGCCAAAGTTACCCCAGTTTACGGTATATCATCCTCGAAAATAACCTCAATGAATTTGTTGAAGTAAGTCGCAACGCTCAAAAAGGATAATGATGAATAAAAACACGTTGCTTCATACTCGAGTTTGCGGGGCACGCTAAAAAGATTCAAATTCCGTTATAATGAACAAAACTTCAATAACTTCTATGCTTCAACTACACAGGAACATGCTCGACAAGGGAAAGTTATAAAAAGAGTTTTCGAAAGAAGATTCCCGGGTCACCAACAAATGGATTTTCATTTCGCTTTCTGAACTTCTAAATTAGATGACCCGTTTCCAAATTATGAAAGAAATATGAGCGTAGTCTCATTCTCCAATTGTGACTCTGATGTAAGCTATCTTCAGACGAGAAATCCTCTTGGGTCCAAAACTTGTGAAAAGCCAGACTTGCTGATTGGAATATTGAGGGAACGGGAACTGTTCAGATCCAATCATCCGTAAATATGAGCCTATCGTCGTTGTCACTCTGCAATGACAGTCCCCTCATATGAGCAACTTGGAACATTTTGTAATCATTGCCTTGTGGTTAAAATCTCTGACTGGACGAATGAACCTGATTGATTTTCCAGAGAATATGATCATGAGTGTCTAGAATCTAGACACTCTGCTTTTCAACTTTTCAATTATAAGGCGTTCGCCTACTTTTCATCGAAATTTCATATTTTATGGCACGTATTTTTGATTCGTGACTGCCGCAGGTATATCGGTATAGAATGGAGATATTTTCCATATACCATGATGCATCGTACTACTTTGAGAAAGGAGTTCTTGAAATATTAAGAAATAACTTATGAATGAAGAAACCAAGTCGAAGCCCTTAAAGTTTTCATCTAGTCTTATTGCAACTTTACAAATCAACAAGAGTATACAATATAGCAAATTTCAGCGATACAAAACCGAGGGTCGGAGACATAAAGGACGATAGAAAATTCAAATGGATAATTCGAAATCAGAAAAATCTCCGACATGGAGATACAGCCTCTATAACTATGGATTTACAAACACAGAGCTCGTGAGATAGCTACACAATGATCAAACTCGAGATTTTTCAATGGACAGTTCATGCATTATTTTCAAATTGTTTGAGAAATATTTGCAACTGAGCAACGATTCGTATCCTCTTATGTAGATTACAGCCTACTAGCGAAGCAGCACAATTATTTAAATCGCAGTGATGGCTGATTCATACGAAGCATGACTATTTACATAAATAACTTAATATTTTTTCGCGAGCGAATGGATGAAAAGAGATGATACAACACGCATGAAATATGATGTTTAAAGTGAATAACGGCTTAAAACTAATGTCAACAGGGAATTTTGATTTTGAACAATATATAGTTATCTATAAATGTAATTTTAGGAAATTTCACACACACGTCAACACGCACATCATTTCACTATTTTAATTAAAAGAGTTGCCTCCGATTTATCAAGCAGTTCTTCTCTGACAAAGAATTTTCGAGTTTCGTGGACTGTATAATACACGAATTATACAGTCATATTAGTGTAAGGAGGCATCTTGAGATATTTCAAACTAGACATTAAACATGATTCGATATAGGTATAAAAAATTCTAAAATAAAGTGCTATGAAATGTACAGAAGTGCATCAACAAGGTTATTTTCTAATTCAGATCATTAGTTTGGCAAGATCACTCTATAATACAAGTTTTATGCTGCCCATGTAAACGAGACAAATGCGCATCCAAACAAGCAAGAAGATTTCCTCAAGACGCAAAGGGCTCTTCCTATGATGTTTATACAAATGGACGTAACGATTCACTTATTTCATTGTATTGCGCCTTCCGAACGCACTACTATAGATAAGCTCACAAAAGTGAGCTTTCACACATATGAATTAAAAACAGCCAATAATCAACTCTTTGAATTTGTTCAACATGCCGCGTAGTTTACCTACAGTTCAGAAGGAACTTTATTACGGGCATAAATGAAGATGAGAATCTTCATTTATTGCGGAAACTTTAGTAGACGATAAAACAGTTCGAATATTCAAATCTTGTAATTCGTGAAAAACTTGCGACAAACTACACTAGAATCGAACATTTTCTTAGAGATTAATATTGATGAAATACTTCCATTGAACGTGTATGAGACAAAACAATTCTCAAGCAAGAGTATGGTTCTTGGTAAAAAAATCTCAAAAAAATTCGAATAAAGAACGATCGATTAAAATTCTGGATTGCGAGTGACTAAATTCGTAATCGCTACACGATCACAGAAATACGATGGAGAGACAAATTCTCCGTATAATACAAGATCAATCGTCAGAAGTTAGCAAAACGTGAACTGAGATTTTTCTCTCTGAAGACTATCGGCGATTTATGCGAATGATTTATTTGAAAACAAACTCCAATTCAATGATCACCAACCAACTTATGTCTAGCACTGGCCAATTTTTCAACACTAGCTGCCTGTATATTACCCAAATCAGAACTGTCAAGCAAGGTTTTTAAATTTTGTTTACTATTCAAATCAACCATGCTGCAGCTTCTGTCTTTCGAAGGCATCAAGGCAGCTGACTTCTGAAAAAACGAAAGTAATGGCAGTTCTTTGGCTTTAGATGATGGACAATTAGATTTTGAATCATGAGCTTGCTCGGTTCTACTACTGTAAGTGATTCTATTTGCTATAGAATCGGCAGACGGCGACGAAGACAGCGATTTTACTCTAACCGGAGTGGTGCTTAGACTGTGAGCTACTTTTTGCTCTTGAGCATCTTTAGAGCGCATTTGAGACGGTTCCACACTATTCAAAGATTTTTCTTGCAAAAGCTCAGTCTTGCTTTTGCTCGATACTAAACGGCCCTCCACGGTACGCTTCTCATCTCTAGGATGTTTTTTGAGATTTTCAACACCAACTTGTGATGATTGTTGATTTGTCACTATCGCTTGTTTCGAATCTTGCGATTGTTCTTCACACGCTTCTCGTTGATCAGACTGTGACTGATGAGCTTTCGGTTTTCCAAATGAAAATGTACCCATGTTTACGGGGCTGTTGCTGAGCGATTTAGAAATACTGTTCTTCAAAGCAATTTTTGATCTATTGATCATACTGATGGGACTCTGCGCCAGAGATTGCCAACCTTGATAGAAGTCGTCAAATTGTCTCCTTCGCCCATCTCTGACATTTTCATTGGACGCCTCAGGGTGGTTCTTCTCTTTGAGGGGCGTTGTAACTTCAGATCTTTGATCTCCATAATTGTTTACAATGCCCGTCTTCCTACTGTCGCAATCTCCAATTGGTATACTATTCAATTTTTCCACGCTCGCTTGGAGTTCCAACTCCCACTGATTTGAGGTCGATTCGCTGCCATCCACTGATCTCGAACCGAGATGGTTTACTCTATTTTTGAGTTCTCTGACATCCTGAGGTAAAACAAGAATTCGTTAATCAGAATATCTAAAATATGATGGTTTGAGCTCTCATTTATGATGAATAATATTTATAAACTTCCGCAGGATTTTGTACTGTGTTGCTCAAAAAAATCATTATTGCTTTATGACTGGCTGAGGTGCAGATATTTGACGGGTGCTTTTAAGAGCTACGACTTATTCACATTTATGCATCGAACGACTTTCGATCAAAATTATAAGAGATGTTTTCGTGAGATCATCTTGTATCCAATTCTTTGATGCATGAGTAGAAAGGACATGCCGCGCCGGTCTAAACTCAAGTTAATAGTACATGAAGAATAATATTTTGGGGCCACCACACATACCATATTCAAATGTAAAACTGAAGAGAATTCAAGAAAATTGTGGATTGACGAAGGAAGAATTCTGATGAAATATTTCAATTGTACACACCTCAAAGTCTTGACTTCGATCGTCAAGATCTTGATCACTACTTGCTATTGAGTTAACTCTACTAATTCTAACTTTGTTCAATTCCTCTTGATAATCTAAACTTTCATCTGGAGTAACAAGCTCGGCACCTACACCAGGTTCTCGCGGTCCATTGACCACTATATCTGAAAGAAAAAATTGTGACATTAAATCTCTTGTCAAAGATTTTTCTGATTCATGATAAATTTCATTATCCACCATAATCTCTCCTTTTCTCATGTATTCGATTACTAATCTCTTCTAAGGCACGGAGACTTGCCGCATAAGAGCATTTTGCATCCTTTACGGCTTTTTTCAAACAATCTACTCGTTCTTTTTGTACAGCTAATTTTTGGTCACAATGAGCTTTCAAGTCAAAATATGGTTGTGCTCTAATTATCGATCTACGATATTTTTCTTCTAACTGTTGTACTTTCTTTTCTGCTTCATGGAAAAGAAGAGTTCTTCTTTGATGTTCTCTAGCACATTCTGCTTTTTGAGTTTCAGCATCCATGACCTGAAAGTTCCTCAAAATGTTATCTTGTAATAAGCTGGAGTACCATTTATTATAGTTAGAAGTAGCATGCCTAAATGAGAATTAGTTCAATTTATTGAGAGTATTGAGATTGAATTTGAAAGAGTGTGAAAAATGAATCACAATAATTGTTATTTGAATTATTCGGTTCATGGATTTTGAGTCCCTCAATTCATACAATCCAAATGTTTCACTAATATATAATCATCAATGTGCATATTCACCTTCAGGGTTGCATGATTCAACATTTCTTGCCAAGCTTGGTCAAAATTCCATTCGTGCTGATGCGACATAAAACGAGCCTCTGCCAACGCTACAGTTTCTTTGGCTGCAGCATGTATGACATTGGCTCTTTGATATAGTTGAGCTTGTTGCTGACATTTCAACTAATGATGAAAAGTTTATGAAATCTTACTAAAGGAATAACTTCAGGATATTCGTGTGATGATACATAGTATATCAAAATCTTACTCTTGCTTGATGGGCAACTTCACATGCTTCAAAGTAACATCTTGCTTTTTCAATGCAATTGCTGCCTAATTTATTCATCAACTCCTTCAATCGGCTGGTGGATTCAGAGAGTAACTGGCCATAAGCAGTATTTGCTTCCTAAACATGAATATCAATATGTGTGATAACCTTACTATGATTCAGAAGCAAGAATATATCCAATCATATAAAATAGAATATAACAATTTTATGGCTAAGAAATTGAAAAAAAGAGGATTCATAGAGAGCAATTGGTGAAACTCACATCTAATTCAATCTCTAGTTTGTTTATGTCATCTGTTGCATTGTTTAGATTCTCCAATTCAATCTGTAAGATTAATGAGAATTAAGGATAAAATGTTTAATCATAGTACAAAAAAACACACTCCAGAGGTTAGAGAACTTAGAGTATTAGTCATTTGAAGAAACACTACGTAGAGAATTATAATGAATGTACGACGAGATAAGAGATTACATCTCATCATTCATAACCAGACAGGATGTTGAGAGGCAGAGGTGGACAATCACCTCAGGTTTCAATGAATGTTTTGAATGGCGTGAAAAAGGAAATGGTCACTCGACTGAATCATACTGAACACGAGTGGGCTTTTCCATTTGTCTATGACCCACGTCAAACAAGGATCTTATCAGCTTTCTCATGGAGCTGCAAATGGGCATTACCAAAAATATGATTCAGAGTGATGTCATTCAGCCCAACATGGGGAGAAAAAATTCTTGTGATCCAAAAGACACCCCAATGATGGATAATCTCTTGAAACAAGTGGATCAAGGTACCAGCCAGTACTTGGTGCCACTCAATTAGATGCACTCTGTTCCCCTTTATACACATGTGATATTTCAGTGTTCCCTCTTGAGACTTGATTAGGTAGGTATGCACAAAATCAATGACTCGCATTCTTGCTCATTGCCTTGGAATGTCACAATGTTATTGTGATTGATTAAAAACTTTACGCACCTGAATTCGGGGGTCCAACGGCCCATCGGTGTCGTCAACGATGTTCATTCTTCGTGTTTTGACAACTGGACTCTTGACTTAGAATGACATGAAGCCAGCTTTTGCCTCGCCGCGGGCTCCAAGTTTTCTCTCCTTCACTATTCACATACGCGACATTGACTGCGCGAAAACGGCACAGTCCGCGAGAGGCATCTCCTCCGCGGAATTTGCACTACGCACTAATCAAACGAGGCACCGAATGAAGATGAGTCGACTCCATTTTGAGTATCAGTACGGAAAAGCACGCGCTGGCTCCGAGCGTTGACTGTCCGGGCCTCGATCGAGAGAGCGAATATAACGTCCGCTGCATGAACACAACAAAGCTCGATTGACTCACACAATGAGGTGCGGTGCATACAGAGCATACACCTATATATAGGGCGGGCAACTGAGGTTAGGTTAGCAAGCTGAGTCCCGAGAGTGCATTCTGCACAGTGCATTCTGCGCTGCGCACGATTCGTTGGAACGCCACGTTCGATAACTCGGAAATCGTTTGTTGGGTGCATCGTGTGCTTGGGTATGGTGTGTGCAATTTATTCGTCTGATATCCTGACGCAACTTTCATATAAGAGCACTTCAAAGCTCTACTTCCCCGACATTCGTGATTTTATGTAAAATAAAGCTATACCATACTTCGAAAATGTATATGGCCATAATTGACATTCCTCCAGGAGCTTTCCACGGATAACTCCAAAAATTTACACAGTGGTGCAATTCACCAATACGTATAGCCGTCTGGAGCTACATTTTTGAAACATCGTATAGCTTTATTTAAAAAGAATGTATTACGAATGCCGGTAAAGTAGAGCTTTGACATGTCCGTAAGGATGGGAAATTCACGTATTTGACAATTCGATGAGTAAGAATGCGTTGTATAATTAGCAATATTCAAGTCGGAAAGTTATTTCCAATTTTGAATACAATTTCGATTTTGGCCGAAATTCAAATCTAGAAATCTTTGTTAAATTGATATTGTAGTCCAAAAAACTGGGAATGATTTGAGTGCGTGATTGCAGAGCACATATTCTACCGGATAGTATATTCACACACTCACTAAGTTGTTCTAATTATTTTTCAGTTCAATTCCGATTTAGCACAAATGGAGAGTTAACGAAACCAATTTATACAACGGTAACCACTCGCCAACTTGTACTCTGGCTCAGCAAGTGTTCAAGAAAGAAAATTGTGAATATTGTCTTATATCCAAGGACTTTACACCCATTAGGTATCGTCCATTAATTACGCACTTTGGCCGACGATGCTACTTTGGTCCATTTTGAAAAATTAGATTCAAATTGACGAGGACAAGAAAATACAAATCGTATTGGTCCATTTCGAAAAATGAGATTCAAATCGATCTGGAGAAAGAAATACAAGTCGTAAAGTATTCTATCTCTTCTTATTTTCTTCGTCAGCTCCCCCAATAATAAGTCAGTGCACTGGACGGAAATACAATCGCTCCCGAGGAAATCAAGAGAAGTTTGAATGAACCAAATGAGATCGAATAAAATTGATAAAAATTCGACCTTAAAATTTTTCCCCTGTTTTTGCGGTCAAATTGCTTCGAATAGTCGCTCGGTAATTTTAGTGATCGTTAATTTAATTTTTTGGAACGGCTATTCATTCTTTTATGGTTACCTGATAGCGTTTTCTGTCAAAAAGCTGAATTTCTTGAGAAAGTACCGGAATAAATTTTCTGAACTAAATGCTCGGTAACCCAGCTGAAATATGGAGTGCATCAGTCGCGGAACAGGCGCGCCTCCGATGCGCCTCGGAGGGACATCAGACGTGCATCGAGGCACGAAAAATCCATCTCACGGTTTCGCCGGGGCCTACTGTCTCCTGTTTAGGGTGGATGAGCAGGGGATAGTGGTTGTGAACAAATCACACGATCCAACTTGCACCGATCGTGCATTTGCGGATGTACTTTGAGTCCTCGACAAGCTGGTCTGCTGAGATACTCGAAGCACACCCAACATGCGTCTGAGGCGCGTCTGTTCCGATGCGCTCGATATCTTCAGCTGAGTAACCCGTATCAGACTGAAACCATCCCGTTGTTCATCATTACATTTAGGAGACGATGAAAGAAGCTTCAAAATCAGCCGAAATGCGTTAAATTTGGATGCACGATATCCAAGTTACGAAAATTTGAAGGGATAAATTATTCTTTGCTTCGATTTTTCGGCTCAAATTTTCAACTGTGATTAGGTTTTTTGACCTCTTTCGTAAAATTTGGATTACCCGTCTTCTAGAAATGGAATTGAGACGCACCTTGGCTCATTTTACAGTTCTCTCTACCCCTTTCAAGTAACGCAACTTGATTTGTAATCAAGTGGTCTGGATTCAAGTGGAGTGGTAGAAGAACGAGCGTATACCAAAGTAGCACCAAATTACCGAGCTACTTTGGCCACTCTATTTTCCCCTTCTTTTCCTAACACGACACAACCTTTCCTGGCTTTTATGATAGGAAATTCTTTTTCAGTCGCAGACTGAACTTTGAAGCCACTTTGGAAGGCTGTACGACTGTATCCGACAAAACTACAGTGCGTTGAAGTTGCCGCGTGGATCAAAGTAGCCCCGGTCTACGGTAGGGTCTTTTTTTGAAAATCCCCCTTCCCTCTCCAGTTCGTATCTTCCGTAAGATTTTCGTAGGTTTTAGATTCCCTCTCCCCTATTTCTCACGTAGAATTATATGAAAAGCCTACTTCCCATTGAAAGGACGGAAAATTGAGAGAATATAAAACAGATTATTTATAACGTTTATTGCGATCCACGGCCGTTCTTATTTCACATATCTCTAGGCAACGTTGATAAATTGAGGGGGACAACTGGATTGTGTGATCTCGATATGATATTCTGCTTGTAGTAAAATTCTTAGCAACAAAACCAGCTGAAGGAGACATTGATAACGTCAATGAGCTATATAATAGTGTACATTAGATATATGTCACTTCGATAACTCAACTCTAAGTACATCAATCAATATACAACTGGAGATGTGCACCCTTGAATGTGCACCAAATGCTTGTGTCAAGTTTGGTCAAGATTGGTTCGGTCGTTTCCTTAGAATAGTTCGGAAAAGTGCAGAGTCGTAGATAGAAGGGTTTCGCCCCATTAGATCTCAATAGTCCTTGTTTATAGAGTGAGGAGATTAGGGATGAAAATGTAATTTCCTTTGTTATGGAAATCCAATATCCTCCGTAATTCATCAAAAACTTCGTGAAAATCCTCAGCACGCTTATTTCCTACTCTAAAATACACATGGGTCTATTCTAGTTCCAAAAATATAAATGATCTAGTGCCGAAATAAGGTCCCCGTTGTGAAATCAACGTTTTGACTATTCTTAACATTGCGCTCATGGAGGTGAGGGAGAGTTGGTGCGTCTAGTAAATTGAAAAATTCGGCAAAAAAAAAACAAGGATAGATTCTACGATGGAAGCTGTACACTCGTACCCTGGTAGAAATCTCTCTCAAGAAAGATGGAGTCGAAACTAAAAATTAGACAGTTGAATTAGATTCATTTGTGTGACTATTATATAGCCAAAATT